>JAJOOF010013738.1:0-20392 GCA_029582545.1 Solanum lignicaule
ATAAAGAAGACTTTTGAATCTTGTGGTCCTAAATTAAAGTTATGTCAAATGTACAAAATTGCCCTTAATCTTGTGGTCTTAAACATGCCACGTGGAAAACAAAAAGTAAAATGTTACCAAAAAAGGAAAGAGGTTATTCTTTTTGAAACTGACTAAAAAGGAAAGGAGGTCATTCTTTGTGAAAAAGAGGGAGTATATAATAACAAACTATTAATTCAAATTAAATGTCATAACCACAGTTTGATTTAATTGTACCCCGTAGCAAACTATTGTTATTTCGCCTCTCTCCCCGGTGAATCTCGCTCGCCACTCGAGGCAATCTCTCCCTCGCCTCTCTCGCTTTTATACAAACGAAAATGTATAAAATGCGTTTGTGTTTGTATAAAACGAGAGAAAATTGTAGATATATACATATATTTTTGTTCCCCCTCGCCCAGATCTCGCTCGTCAGTCTCTCCCCAGCCTCTTTCGCTGTATACAAACAGAAATGTTTAAATTGTGTTTCTGTTTGTATAATGCAAGAGAAAATTGTATATACACATGCAAATACATATATCTTCGTTTGATATACTTATAATTATACAATACAAATATTCTCCTGCCCAGTTCTCTTTTGTCTTTCTCTCTTTCTCGCTTTATACAAATACATATTATATAATTGATCCTTTTGTATATATATACCGAAACGGATTATACAATTGCTTCTTTTGTATATATGTATAGTGAAATAGACAGCTTCTTTTGTATATATGTATAGCAAATAGTCATAGCAAACATAAAGTTTGTTATGAAGCGCAATTATTCAAACTATAGCTATAACATACAAATATAATTTTATATTTGTTATATGTGAAAATTACTTTAAACATTGAATGACACTATTAATATTTTTAACTATTAAACACTTAACTTATAATTTCAAATTTAATATATATTTATTAATTTGTGAAAATAGGCTTGTTGTAAATACTCAAAACTAAATTACAACATTAGTCGAAGTAGGTCTCTATGATTTGTCACATTTATAAAAGGGCCCTTTTCGGCCCAAATGAACTTGGTTCTCCTTGGGCCATTAAGTTGGGCCTTTATTACGTTATCCGTAAATAATCTTGACCCATTAATGATGTAATTAATTGGGCCGTCAACCCAAATTCATTGGGCTTTTCTTCGCACAATTGATATGGGCTCCTTAGGCCAAATAGTTGGGCCTTAATTACGTTTGTTGACCATTAACACATACACAGCTAACAATTGTTATCTTCTTCTTCTTTTTCCAATGGTCTTCTATACTCTTTTTTATTATTTTTTTGTTATCTTTTATTTTTTTTAAATATTACTTCTCTCATCCCATTTATTAGACAAGTTAATTAATTTTTTATAATTGTATATAGCCTAAGTATTTTTCTAGTTAAAGAGGCTATATAATTATTTCTTTTTTTCTCCGGTTTTGTGAAGTTAGGTTGATGCTGATCAATGATCATCTACTTCACCTTTATATTTTTAAATCTTTATATCTTCAAATTTTTTTTAATTGAAAACGAAATAAAAGCACAACAATATTTCATGTAACTTACTGAAATATTAATTGATCAAAATCATAAAAGTAGTAATAAAAACATGACGGCAAAGCGAATACGATTCTTGATAAAATTAAAATTCACGAGTGAAAAAATTGGTTTTAAAAAAAATTCTGAGCAGCTTCGCAATTTTGTCACGGTTGAATAGAATCTCAATTATTTGTATTAGTATGACTTATAAAAATGGTAGGTTAGGAGTTAGGACTTAGGTAACGAATATACTTAGAACTTCTCATCTTAACATTAAATAATTATGTTAATTTACATGCTAAGCAACTTTGTAGTTTGCTAAGTTCTTCATAAAAGTGAATCACGGGTACTCAAGAATCTTGAATTGCATGCATGTAAAGAATTGACTAGTCTTAATAAGTCAAAGATTAGGTTTGATCAAAATATTATCAGGATAATATATATTGAAGGGTCTAAATTATTTCAAAATTGTGTCAATGTTTGTTTTTCGACTAGTCTTTTTTTATTGTACTGTCGAAAGTCTTATTTTCTCCATTGATTGATTGAAACTTCTCTATCTGCTTCATTTAATCGAGAAAGAATCGTAATATAGAAGAAAAAACAACTACCAACAACGTAATAAATTTATTAAAATCTAGTTAATTTTCACGTGGAAAAAATGGCTACTTATCTCCATTTTTTGTTTTGTATGCAACGTTATATATCCTAATCAGTCATACAAATGATTTAATGAAACAATAATGTCGTGGGAATTATTGACTATGTTCACCAAAGGAATTAGAGAGGCAAATGATGTTTTGTTATCTTCGTGTCTTTTTCTTTATATATGGTATGTGGAATTCATGATTGGAGCTTGGTGGAATTCTGTCCATAAAACTTGTTTCATTCCACATATGATTTTCTTGTCATTTTGTGATATTTAAAGTCAATTAAATTGATTTATAATGTATTGATTGAAAGAATCAAATCAATAAAAGAAAATTCATATAAATAAGTAATTTTTAAAAAATATCATAGTAATTAATAGGGATTATTATCCAAAGAAGAAAAAATTACAAATTAGAAAGGGGAAACAATTATAATGATAACAAGTTGAGACAAATTAAATTCATTATTCACAGCCAGTAAGCTTGGAATATATTTGATCTTACTTATTATATGCATGTATTTTACGTTTATTTTTATTTATGTGAACATAGGGGTGTTCACGGTTTGGATAAAAACCGATTTTATTTGGGTTTGATTTTGGGTTTTTGAAAACCGATAATATTTGGTTTGGTTATGATTTTATTTGAAAAAATCGAAGAAATAACCGAACCGAACCGATGAATTATATACATATATTTTATTAATATACATACTTAATATATTATTTTTATAAACAATTTTAAAGATCTTATACATATTTTCATTAAAATTTCTTTATAATTTACTTATAGAAAGCAAAAATGTCCAAGATGAAACGTTTATCTTATTGATTTCATGTATATATGAGTGTCTATGACAATTCTTTGTAGGACTGAAAATGTTATTGTCTCTTCCTTCTGGCCAATATAGTGAATTTTAAAGTTTTATTGATAGTAAATTTAGTGATCGAAAGTTCAGTAATTTAAGTCATTCTAACTATTTTTCGTTTTGAATGAATTGTCGTCACTTTTTTCACATTTTGAATGAATTGTTTCTTTTATTTTTGTGTAAGGTTAATAACAGAATAACCAAACCAAACCAAACCGAAACCGATAACCACCAAACTGATAAGTTTATATTATATTTGGTTTGGTATGATTTTGATAATTTTAAAACCAATTAAGTTGGTTTGGTTTTGGTTTTGACCAATAACCGATCCAAACCGACCCGTGAACACCCCTATGTGAACATATATGTTCAAGTCAAGGTGTATAATTAAGCCCATAGAACTTACTGTTGGGATATATACTATTAACCATATGTTAAGAAATAATATTTATTATAGAATAAATATTTGCTCAATTTTAATAGATCATATATTCGTTTATGGTGTCTGTTTACTTATATAGTAGATGATTTAGTGTGTAGAGTTTTAGCTTATACACAGAGGATTAAATCATCGGTTCTTATAAGTATAAAGTTTTTTGTTCATAATCTAAGATGGAAATTGGACATGCCATCGGTATGATTGTAGCACAAGATTATATGTAATTTATCTTGATTATGGGAACGGTATAGTTCCAACTTCTTGTGCTAGTGCATTTTGTATGTATTGAACGGAACCAAGTAAAGATAGTTGTTTTAGACTGACTGACAAAAACATATTCTCTAAACTATTAAATGTACTTATATTCTTAATCCTGATATAACTATTATGATCTGTATATATTAATTATCGTTTTGATTTATTAAAATGTGAGATTATGAGATGGATCAATATGCCTGGTAGATTGAATGATAATAATATATATTGGTGAAATAATAAGTTAGTTGATAGAATCCATGACTCGTTATAGAGATTGATTGATATGCCTTTTTGAGAAACTTATAAGTTTTCATTGTGTCAAACCTTGCAAGTGGATTTATGAATCCGACACATGAAATAAGTTAAGTAGTGGTCTAAAGGAAATTAATCATTAAGTTAAATTCGTCAGTAATTTAATTTATTGATTAATATCTGTAATCTTAACATGGGGAATTACATAAGTGTTTAATGGGGAATTTCGAAATATAAATAGAGGAGTGCAATTACGAATTTTTAGTGGAATGATTTGTAATTTATTATGGTAAGAATATTTCGAATTAATTATTTGGAATTATTTCCATAATAGGAAGCCTCAGTAATTAATTGTGTGGTCCCTACAGTGTCATGTTTAACTAGAACTCAGAATCCTAATTCTAAGGGGAAAAGGGGAGACAAGCGTTGGTTTTCTTTTAAAAAGAAAAGGGATAAGGGTCTGAAAAATACCCCAACTTTGGTCTAATTTGTTATTGCGATACTAAACTTTCATGAGGACCTATTACCTCCTTAGACTATTTAATACCGTATTTTAAACATATATATTTGCCACGTAGACATAAAAAATAATGCAAAATTATAAATAGTAATGTGTCTACGTGGGCACATAAATACATTTAAAATACACTATTAAATAGTTCAGGGGGTAAAAAATACGGTATTAAATAGTCTAGGGAGGTAATAGGTCCTCATGAAAGTTTAGTATCGCAACAACAAATTCGACCAAAGTTGGGTATTTTTCAGACCCTTATCCCAAAAGAAAACTAACGTGTAAAAAAAAGTTTTGAAGAAAAATAATGTGTGTTTGGTTTTCCTCTTTAGACTGGGAAGAAATCTTTATAATTAGGGATTCTTCTAGCCCTAGAAAGATTGATTAGTTTTCTATTCGATACTTGCCCACCCAAGTACTGAGAAAGTTCGGATATGAACTTGGGATCATTGTAGAAGACTACAAAGTTGTTGTCTATCATGTGGATTCGCTTGAAGGTCTGTCTAACTCGTGGATTCGCTTGAAGGTATGCTCACGCTTCTAGAGGTAATTCTTGAATTAAATTTCTGTAAGTTTATGTGTTCTAGCATATTATATGTGTTCTAGTATAAACAATTTGATTATCCATTATTCATGTAAGCAATAAGATCATGGTATGCTTCCGTTGTTCATATAGCTTTCCAACACTTACCGTAAATCGATTTATATTAACAACAGATCACTTACAATCAGACTAATCTAATGACAAGTTTGATGGTTCCTCTCATCTAATGTCTACCTACAATTACAAGAGATCGATGACTTCTTGAAAACAATTTTTTTTTGCAAAGAACTTATATACATTTTAGTATTTTTATTCACAATATATTTGACTTATAAAATCATGGTATTACTTGCCATGCCAGAAAGTGGTGTGGTAAATAATATTAGTATATGGAAGCTAGTAGTTTAGCCATAATCACAACAACTTAATTTATGTGTGAAAATAACAGGATAGTTGTAGTTGTTTATTGTATTTGGATTGGATGACATACATTCCAATGAACAAATAATGAAAAACCTTCCTTTCTTTCAATAATTTCCCTAAGGACTATGGTCTATTATATTACTTACTAGTATAATAGCATGACATGTGTTTTTTACATTAAAAAATTTACTACTCAATTATGGACAACTAACACATATTTTTGCATCAATTTATCACCAAATCATCATACTAATAAATTACAATGATCTAATTGATGTACTACTAGAAAATATAGAATTAGCTAATGTAATTTATCAGCAGTTCCTAGCTAATTTGTTAATGAAAAACTTCTAGCTAACTGATATTTCTTATAATCCGAAGCTAAAATAGAATAAGCATTGAATTTTTATTGTTTAGCTATAAAATTTTGTCTGTTACTTTTTCTTTATGTTAAGTAGCTTTGTAAGTTTTTTTTTTCTTTCGAATTTATAATTCCAGACTGCGACTTCCAAGTCAATGGTGAATGGTGATAGGAAGGATTCGGATTTTTTTCAATTTTTTATTATTGGTTCTTCTTATTTTATTTTTAAAGAAAATAATATAGTAGATTTTTTTTTATTGTTCTGAAAAGAGGGAATGACAAATAAAAATCATCCATGACCTTTTCAAACATTGAGGCTTTTCTCCATGACACATGTATATAATGACTAGGTCAAGTCGACCCACGAGTTTGTTTTGGAGGGTCTATTTTAAATGGCCTCCCAGTTATATATTATGTTAACCAAAGTACAAATTATTGAATTTAAGGTTAGAAAGAAGATGTAAATTTGTCTAAAATTATATATGTCATTTTCACACGTGTGACTTCATTATCACCATTATTAGGATGACTTAGTTTACAGTTAAGCCTGTGAAGGATCATTGCAATTTGCATAGTCCACCAAGTAACATTTATTGTTCTATATAGACTATGTGGTCATGATCAGTGACAGATCAATATGAATAGCACATTAAAAGCAAAAAAAATTAAGAAACTCTATGTGTAATGTTGTTTCATATCACACTATGTTAAGAATATTTTTGGACTAATTTAATTTGATAATTGATATTTAAGTTAACGGTTCTATGAGAAGAGTATGGTGAAATTTTACTTGCATGCATTAATTGAAGACACACGCACTTAAAAAGAAGCTAAGTTAGCTAGACATGGGCTTCATGGCCATAAATGTTCGTTAACGTTAGTTGAGTACAGTGAATTTAGGAAATTTTGACCCGATCGTGATAAATATGTCATGTCGAATTTTGTTCAAGGAATTATAGTTGTAGGTGAAATTCTAACTTTACGATCGTTATAATTAATATGAGCTGTTACCGCCTAATAATCGAATAAATATTTTTTCTTATAACTAAGTATTGAAGTAATTACGTACTCACACCAATAATCAATTATTATTAGAACGAAAAAATGTTATGTAAAAAAGACTATATGATTCTCTAAGAAAGATACAAGTGTATGAACGGCAATTTATAATTAATTAGTCACGGGTGGTTAAAATCTCAATACCATTAGAATATAAAGGTAATATATGAACAAAATAATAATTAATAAATAAATAGAAGTGGTAAATAATCATGAGGCTAAGAATATTCATATTTATGAAAACTGACTCCGTGAATAACATGGATAAGACAGAAAAATGATTGAATACCAAACTGAATTATGACATTTGAAGAAATAATTATTGAGAAACATAATTCTTGACGAATAGTTGATAGAAAAAATTGCATTTAGGTGCCTAACATATAAATAATTTTTTTTTTCTTCACATCGCATGAAGATGGTTAGGTTTATTTTGTAATCGCCTCGTAATCTTTCGATGATACTTTTTGTTGTATCATTTGTTTTATATTTTATTGATTTGGCGTTTTTTTATTTTTATATTCTCACTTTATTAATATTTATTTTGAGATAATGATCTATTAGAAGCATGTCTACTCAAGAAGAATAGGGTAAGGTCTACATAAATACTTAGTATTCTCTTCAGGCTCCATTTATGAGATCATATTGGCCATATGATATTGTATGACATGAACTATTGGTATCGATATAATTAATAAGACATCATGCAAAAGCTACCGATTACAAACCTTCAACAATGGTAAATCAGATCATGATAAACGAAAAATATATTTAAAATACATAACCTTAATATAATACCTACACATGAGAGAATTAATATAAAAAGGCATAAAAACTAATGAGAGAAAAATCTTTATGATCCTTAAATAAAACTTTTTTAACGACTACATCATAGATGTTTCTGTTTTGTGTATGAGAAGTAAAGATATTTTATTAAGTTTAAAAAATTTCATCCAAAAAAAGGAAAGATGTAGAAGAGTTATTTTCTACCAAATAAAAAAATTTCACCAACTAACTTTTTTTTTAAAGAAAAACACAATTATTGTATAAAATCAAAATAAGAAAGGAAATTCAACAAAAATCATGAGGTCCCTAACTTATAATTAAATTTTTTTTCTTCGTCAATTGTTATTATGTGGTTGATGCCATCTTATCCTAATGATACGATTCTAACACATGACATCTAATGCATTTCAAAGAAACATTAATATTTGAATCTTTTAAAAAAAAATAAAAAAATCCAACAAAGATCACTCCGTACTCATGGCAACTCAAGGTCTCTGATAAAAAATAAAAGAGTACTTAGCACTCCACCACAACCCTTATCGGTAATATTTGATTCAAATGATCACTTTAGCAGATCAATAATTCTGAAGGCAACTAGTGTTATGTCATCTACCAACTATATATCCTCTAGAAAGCTATATTAAATTTTAATATTAATGTTAAATTCATGATTAGCTCTTGGATGGAAAAGGACTTGTTTCAATCATGATTTTAAGTCTCCCTTTCTTGTCCTTTTCATTTATATATCACCATAATATAATTAGAGTCATATGATAATGTTTTAATTAATTAATATTTACCATAAGACGTCGGTCAGAGAGTGACTTGGTTAGCATAAACGAATCATTTAGAAGTAGCATTATCATGCATATATAGAGTCAACAACTTTATAGTATATTATTATATGTGCAAAATAATAAGTTTGATAATAACGTGATAACAGCTCCAGTTGTATAATTTAAGTTAATAATATTTGGTTCAAATGTAACAAAAACATTAAAAGGAAGGTAGGCCTACTTAGTATTAATCCAAGAATTATTAGGCCATTTGGTGACAAATTTTGTATCATTTTCAATAGTGTTTGTTAAGAACTTGCCAACATTATTCTCTCACTGCAACTTGCAACTCTCTTATCTCTATTGCGTATACAAACTCTCTTTATTATTAATTTTCTTTTTCTTTTGTGGTTGTTTCATTAATAGCTTTTAATTTCCATTAAATATAGTCATGATTTTTTCTTTGAATTGAAGGATAATGATTTCTCTAAAATTTATGATATGTAGCACTGGCAAATTGATGCAATTAAATTTGGGTGCATGGGATAAAAGGAGGTTGAAGCAGTCCAATTCTACCCCAAAACTAGTTGGGATACGATGAATTGAGTCAAGAGGACTTAAACAATGAGACATGAGTCATTATGTATCCCGTTTGTCCAAATCTTTCCGATAGGTCAATAACTAGTAACTGAGCTGCGTTCCGTTAAATATTTGGTTATAGCTCAGGTAGGAAACTCATACCTATGATAGTTCAAATATGATTATTTTTTTTTAAATAGGGATATCTTAGGTGTTTTTTAAAAAAAAAATAACTTTCACATATAGCAAACATAAAAATCATAGTTGTATGTTATAGCTATAGTTTGCATAATTGCGCTCTATAGCAAATTTTATGTTTGCTATGGAGTTTTTTATTTGTATAATTCACTACCAACATCTAATTTTATACAAATTATTCAATTTTGTATAAATTCATTCTTTTTTTTGTAATCATCTAACAAAACCAATATAACTTCTTAACTTTTTTATTATAGCTATACATAATTATGATACATCAAAAAATGATTTAAATATTTAGACAGAATTTTCATGTATCAATTTGAACTATGTTTTTAATCCAAATGAGCCAAATTTTTAGATAGGTCGATCAGTAAATAACTAGGTAGGTTAAACTTGAACGGATTAATCAATTCATACGTATCTTCAATAAATTAAATATGTAATTTAAAACGTGTGGCTACGTTTTTTTTTTTTATGATCACTTAAATTTACAATTAGATTTTGACTATATATGGTCATGTACACTACTCCAGCAAGTAACATTAAATTGACTGGTCTTGTCAATTCATTTCTTATTTAGCCTTTGTGATAGGTCTTGGGTGATTTTTCTTTTACCTAATATGAAATTGTTACAAGAAGGAAAAAAAGCTACTTTAGACCATCTCCAACTCACCTCTATTTTACTCTCAATTCTTTATATTTAGAGAGTTAAAATAGAAAATGGGTACTCCAATCCACCTCCAAATCACTCTCTATTCTTCAAATTTAGAGAGTTGAATAGTAGTTCTCCAAATTTGGAGAACTACTATTCACTCTCTATTTCACTTTTTAAATATTTTATTATTTCCATTACTTTCTAATTAACATATTATTTTACATATAATTTCATTAATTAAATATCTAATATTCATAATTCTTTTTAAATATAATATAATATTTTTAAAAATATATTATTTAATATATACTACTTTTATTTCAAATTAATAGTATTTTAAAAAAAATTCTAATTTTCATCAATAATAATAAAAAATTATTATTAATTTTCATTATAAAAAATACACAAAATTAAAATGGTAAGATGAAAATTTTAATCTAAATACAAGATAACAATAAAATACATAACATAATAATTTAAATACAAGATAAAATACAATACATAACATAATAATTAATTCGCGACGAAACAATAATCATGTCGAAAAGATGTTGAACGTGCATTCGAAGTTTTGCAATTATCGCAGGACTGTCACGGTTTTTAGAAAGGAAGTGCTACATGATATAATGATTACATGTTAATATTGCACAACGTGATAATTGAGGATGAATGTGATCTTAATGCATCAATTCAAGGTGTCCTAGAGGCTCCAACTCCCACGACAGAAATGATGGTAGATGAAAACCTCCGGTTTGAACAATTTTTAGCTAGACATAAAAAAAATTAAGGACAAAAATGCTTATTTTGAACTCCGTAATGCATTAATAGAGCATTTATGGGAGCAACGTAATAATTTCAAAAATTGAGTGTTTATGTAATTGTATTTCACTTTTATTTGAATTTGTTCATTAATTTATATATTATATAATATTTTCTTGCAATATATGGTATTTAAAAATTTAGAATAAAATATAATTTTATATTAAATAAAAAAATTGAAAAATAAAAATTTGTATCACATGAGAATAAAGTAATTATTGAAAAATAAATAAAAAATTTATATTATGAAATAAGAAAATAAGAATGAAATAAAAATATCAATATAATATTGAGAATTATAGCTGTGCATTCTTGTCCAAATTTTACTGCTATCGTAAATATCTATGTATACAATGTATTGTCCAGTACAATTTTCAGATATCCAGTAGCTGTTACAGGCAAGATTCAAAGAACTTACAATAGGGTCTAGGTCTAGGCCACACCAACCCCTTTTGCTTCATTTAGTCTTCATTGTGTTATGTATGTATATTTTTTTTTTATTTGTCGATGATTATAATCTTTTTTTTTTTTTCCTGGATATGTTGTTCAGACATACAATGCGTAGATTGTAATTCGTCAATTTTGAATCGGATTGTTCAATGAATAGTAATTAAGAAAAGTGCTCCTTCTATTCCTTTTTATATGTCACCTTTTTAACTGTTACTTGCATTAAAAAAAACTAAGTAAGTTTATATTTTTATCCTTATTTAATGTTTTTTTAAGTCAATTTGTCAATAAATGATAGATAAATTCATCCTTTATTTTTAATTTGTTTATTGAAATTTCTTTTTCAAAATCAGATTTTATAGATTAAGGCATGATAAGAGTAACTAATCAATGTATGAAGTAATTATAATAAATATTATTACTTATTAATTTTTCTAGATCGATTAAATATCTATTTTTAAGACTAATTATGAGTCATCTATTTATAATAAGAAGCCCTATAAAAAGCAATGGGGGAATATCTTTAACCAATAGTACAAATCTCTGAATTTGAGGCAAAGAGGGAAGAACAATAAGATATCTAAAACTCTGTATACGTCAATTTCACACGTGTTGCTTTCTTTTCCTCATTATTAACATCACTTATTACAAAAGACGAGACAGGTAGAGTGGTAAATATTTTTTTATTTTTAATTAAAAATTATGTGTTATTATGTGTTTGAGTTCTGTTAAATATGAAGTTGTATTTGTTAAGACTGTTTTATCATCTTTTTTCTATTTTACTCGAATATTAATTACTCATTAATTATTTTATGTGCAAAATCCAAATGGACAAGTAAAAATGAACTGATGAGGGAGTATTTCGATTAGCTTCAACTTATACATTAATGGGTTGTTTGGTATAAAAACTAATAACGCAGGAATTGTAATGCAAGGCTTAGTAGTTCAATTTAAAAACTGAAAAGACACTAAATAAGTAGTAAAATTGAATAAATCATTTACATTTACAAATAAAAATTGTAAGTTGTAATTTTAATATGCATGCAATTTTATAATTTGTTCAAAATACAAAATACTTAGAAAACTATATCAACAAATAATACATTCAATTAAGATCATAAATGTCATGTGGTGATATATTTGCTTTTTAATTAGTAAATGTTAAATAACTCACATTTCAAATTTGTATTGAATTTATTTAATTAGTAACAAACAACACTCTCTAAAAAATTTGTAAGCTAATTTATTTGAATAAATTAACTAGTACAAATATAAATCATAAAATGAAGAAAATAAACAAAATAATTAAAATAATTTGAGGGATATTTTTGTCTTTACATAGACTTATTTCATTGTATTAAATCCTATGTATTACTAATACCTCCAAATGGAAGGTATTAGTAATACATCCTATAATACCACGTAGGATGTATAACTAATCCATGGATTAGTTATACATAGGCCCAAATAATACCATATAGTATACATTATACACAGACTATCTCTTCTAATACTTCCTACCAAACGACCCCTAAAGATCAGCTGTCCAAAACCACTTTAATTACAAAGCATGAACTTCCATTGAAATTTTCCGATGCATTCATATTTCATAACTCTAAACCATATAAATAATAAATAGGTCTAGCCCAAGCCAACCTTATTCTAATTAGGCTGTTGATTTTATTATTTCATTGTTTTTGTATCACCAACTATATATTCTGTGTTAAAAACACTTTAGGAATATATAGAATTTAAAGTAAAATAACTTGTAGAACTAATTAGTAATAAGTTTTCTAGATATGCAGAGTCTAAAACAACTAGAGTATTTTTGCCAACTTAAATTTGATGATATTGGGTCAAGTATGAAAGGGAAATGTGCATAAATTTTTAGAGTCAAAATATAAGAACTTTGACTAACTTTTTAAAATGTATTTTTTCATTATATTAATATGCCAAAAAATTGCAATTTATAGTACTTTTCATGTAGCTTTTGAATATCTAATTTTTTTTTTGTTTAAAATATCGAATTAATGTAATCTAATTTAACTTTGAAAATTAGTTAAATTGACTTTCGAAAATGCAACATGACAAATAAAAATGGACGGAGGAGTAATACGCTATATGTTCAGTTTTACTTGTCACTATTTGACTTGACATATCTATTAAAAATCAACTATTGATTAGATATTTTACCAGATTAAATACTTATTTTCTAAGGAGTAAAACCTAATACTCCCTCCGTCCCATTTATATGTCACATTTTTACTTTGCACTTGCATTAAGAAATGATGTAACTTTACCCTTCTACCCTTATTTAATGATTTCTTAAGTCAACTTTATTAATAAATGACAAGATTAATTAACTATTCTATCAAGAGTATAAATAATATAATAGACAAAATATGGTAATTTATGCATAAATTTTATAAAATGACAAGTATTGTGGTTCAACTATTTATAGAAAGAGATGATATATAAAATGAGATGGAGAAAGTACTAAACATCATTTAATAGGCATTGTTTAGTCAAAATATCTATATCCATAATTATTTTTCTAATGAATGATACTACTCAAACAGTAACAAATAAAAACCAACGGAAAGAGTATCATAATAGATCTAGAATATAAATTTAATTTTTTTATCTATATATATACATTAAATTTAGGTTAAAGCTATTGAGTTATGGGAAATTTCAAATTTGTTAGAGTCAAACCGCCAATTTAAAGGTAGACCCCTTTGAGCTCCATTATTGGTTGTTGTTATTGTCTATTGACCTATTGGATACAAATTCATTTGATGCTTCTTGTTTTACACATCTAAAATCGTACATGTGGGCCTTTTTGATTAAACATTATACCATCCAAAAAAAAAGTGATTGGACGCATTGTATCTATACACATTTCATGCAGCTTTCTAGTGTTATTTCTCCTGTCTTCATTGTCCTTGTTTTAATTTGAAAAAGGAGACACGAGAAATGTTAAAAGTAAAAGAAATATTTGAGGGAAATTATTTTCATTTGGGGTGTTACGCACCAGTTTAAATATTGCTCGTGAAACTTCCTCTTTTCCTTTTTATTATCAAGTCATTTTACCTTATGTGGTCCAAATTACTCTAAAAAGTACATTAATCACTCATTTATAGAAATATAAAGTACATTATCTTTCTAGCCAACAAAAAAAAACACAATGGACAAGTAATATTGAACTTAGGGTATAGTGAATATCTATTTGTAATATAGTCGATAAGTAAACATAAATATATGGAGTTTTAGTGTGTTTGATGTGAAGGAAAAGACTTCAATATTTGATACAAAGGAAAACAGTAAAAGAAAATATTTTTAATAATTGGTACGAAGAAAAACATTAAAGAAAATAATAATTTTCTCCTCTTCATCCTAATCCTTATCTTCCACTATACGCCTAAAAACTCCATCCACCTCACTATTATATTATATTGGGATAAACAATACACCAAAATATTTTTTAAGATAAGATTTTAGCCTCATCCACATTAAAATCATATCACATAAACTGAATAGAGCAATATAGTAGTACATTTTAATTAACCCAACAACTCACAAATCATAACCTTCACAATTAGGGATTGATAATTTCTTAATTCAATGGTACTGACAACCGACAAAACAGATCAATTTAAAAGAATTCAACTAACCTAATGGATTTAAGTCATTAAGAGTACTAGTGGACATCCTTATTAGAGACTTGACCTCTATGTGATTCATCTAAGATGGGTGGCAATTAAGCTATGGATAAGGATTAATTATGATGTCCACTTTAATTAATACTGGCTTTTATCATGCGCCTACTCGTTACCAAACATTTAATTAGATGGAATTGACTTATGGTATTATCGTTCATGGATCATTGCATGCTTTTGAAGTGGTTAATTAGTAGAGCATAATTCGCACTAGCAATTAACTATTCTTTCTTTTTTTCACTTTTAGTTGTCAATATTATTATTAATATATTTTTATTTTTACTTGTTATTTTTAACAAAAATATAATTTTGTCCTCATATTTTCTGCTTAGCATTAATAACTTATTCTCTAAAAAAATTTCAGAAATAGTTAAATTTAAACATAAATTAATATTAGTATTACAGTAAAATACACATTTCAATCAATAGGTGCAGCCGTGCATAGTCCAAAACTCCAAATTGTACAAGTAAAAGTAAAAGAAGGGATCATTAATTACTACGTTTGACCCATTTTAATTAGAGAAAAATTTCAGAAATAACAAACATAAAAAGACTAAAATTGATAACTATTTTTAACTACATTTTTAATTTTTATTAAGTATGTATAATATTTACAGAAAAAAACAATTTACTTTTATTAACTTAAATAAATTATATTGTATATTAATAGTTTTGAATGAGCATGGAAAAAATTAAACAGTTAAATTGGAAAGAGGGCGTAGAAGCTATGGAGGATAATAATCAATATGTTAATCAAAATATGGACTATTTTATAATTTGAATAATGGGTAGGTTATATATAGCTGCAATTTGGCAAGTCATAAGTTGACCAAATTAATAATAAAAATATTTGCATTGAAGGCTTTTATTAGCTGTAAATGAATAAGTTGAACACAACTGTTCACCACTCATAAATCTAGAGTTAGTAGCCTTCTTCCTTTCTTAATTAAATATAAATTAAAAGTAATCCTTAGACCAATCTATTTCATATTAAAGCCCAAATTAAATGTGATGATTTGATTTTATTTCAGAACAACTTGATGAAGTTTTCTATAAAGACTGTGACACAGAAATGATAATATTCCGACCTTATTCCACTATCTTTATTTGTCATTTTCAGTAATCTTTTAATTTCTGAAACAATCCTCTTTACCGTACAAAAGTAGATTCTAAAGTTAGTAGTAAAATTCTTTAACGTGATGACTTCAATAAAATTTAATTAATGTTTAGTTATTTTAATTATAAATTTGATAATAATTAATAAAGATAAAAATAAAAAATTATATTCAATTTATGTCTTAATCTACTTTTCTTAAAGAGTATGAAACACCTTAAAAATACAATTAATATGAAATGAAAGGAGTATCCTCGTAGATGTGTACTGTACTAAGGAAAACTATGAACCGTATTTTTGGAGTACTAAACTTAGTACGGTACGGTGGTCTTGCCGAGGAAGAGTGAATATATGGTTTGTAGTTTGGAAATTGAATTTTCTTTTAGATTAGGGACAAAAAGCTTTGAGCTGCTAAATATTGAGGGGTTCTCTCTTTGTTTTTGTTTTTGGGAAGTGCTAAATAGTCAAAAAATTATAATATCTTTTAAATTTTAAAATAAACTGACGTTTTATCTATTTTTTAATTAAAATGTATTAAAGTTAAAAAGATAAAAATGTTTAAAAAGGTAAATAACATAGATAAAATATTATTCTGGTCAAAAAGATTTTTCCTTTATTTTTTACTCCTTCCGTCTTTTTTTATTGGACAAATTTCAACTTGATAAATACCTATTAAAAAATAGGAAAAATCTTTTTGACCGGAAAATTTGATCCGAATTTGGTCAAAATGATAAAATAACATATTTAACACTATGTTATTTTACCTTTTTTAACATTTTTACCCTTTTAACTTTAATAGCCCCTTTTAATTAAAAATGAATAAAAATCAGTTTAATTTTTTTAAAAATAAAATATTATAGACTTTTTAAATTTCTGACTAATTCTGGCCAAATTTTCTGGTCATCTAGAATTATTCTAATTTTTTTTTGATATAATGAATTTTTTATTTTATTCCTATTAATTAATGGCGTCTTTAATGTATTTAATCACAATATTATTTAAATAAAGACATTAATTTAATATTAATAACTTAAAAATATAAAAAAAAGAAAAAAATGGTCATAAATAAAAATAAACCGAGAAAATATATTTTCTCTTTGATTTAATTTTGTCCGTGGCCTACCTGCACAGTTTGCAGAAATGGTAGGGGGGAGTGGGTAAAATAAATCCAAGAGAGCACGCATGCGTACGGCCACTGGCGAATATTTGCAGGTCATTACTCCCTTCGTCCCATATTAAATATTTTTGAGATTTTACGAATAAATTTAAATATTTTTAAAAAGAATCAATCATGAAAGTAATACTCTTTTTGTTTAAAAAAGAATGATTTCCTTTCATTTTTAGTCTGTTTAAAAAAAATTATCTTTTTCTTTTTATTGGTAACATTTAAATTTAAGAATTTCACGTGGCATGCTTAAGGCCACAAGATTCAAAAGACAATTTTTTACATTTGACATAACTTTAATTTAGAATCACAAGATTCAAAAGTATTCTTTATTTTTTTAAACTCTGTGCGAAGTCAAACTAGACCATTCTTTGTAAAACGAAGGGAGTATAAGAAAAATCTAATTATTATTTTCTCGATTTAGTAAGATGAACTATTAATATGTATAATTATTTTTAACAAGATAATCAATCAATATAGGACGAAAGGAGTAATTTATTTTTTTCTTTGAGGGTATTGCTACACGTGGCAGGAGGCAAATCTTTATTTGTCGGATAAAATTCCAAAATTGGCCCTACTTATATTTGGAAGTGCTATAACCTTTCAAGTTTCAAAGCTAAATGTAGCTTCGTTGATACTCATCCACATTTTGATATTTTTGTCGTATGAGGACTGAGATTGGAGGACTATTGATTTTGCCGACGTTACACATCTTCCTCCACACGTGAAACTTCGATTTCAATTTATTTGATCTATTTTAACTTTTACGAAATTTTAAAAAAAATGGAAATTTATATAATTTGTGTTTTTAAATTAATCATATGTTATATAGATTATTAGAATATAATATATCAATATTTTCTCTGTCTTTGAATTTTGATTTAATATTTATCACATCTTTGAAAATCTTCATATTTTGTAAATTGGATTTGGTGGAAGCCTCAAATACCTTTTCTTTCTTCCACTTAAATTTCAAGCAGTAACTGCTATTTTTTACATACCGTGTTTAATGACAATTCACAGCCCAAATAAAGAAAAAGAAAAAAACATAGTGGCAATCGAAGAGGGATGGTTGGCAACCGTCCGTCCATATTCGATTCGACTGCAGTCTGCAGTAGTCCTTTTTACAAAAACTTTATCTTGTTCAACAATTAGAGTCGCGACTCAACAACCCACTAAGTTTTCGCCTCCCAATTAAGTACTCATCAAAAAGCCCCCACTTACACCAACCTTCTTGGAGAATGAGGTATTCTCCTAATGAAATCATTTATAACCATATGAAACTTATTTTAGAATTTCCAAAGATTTTTTCCCCCCTTAAATCTCATCTCACGTTAAACGGACTCATATAAAATGGGATAGACTGAGTAATATTTTACACTCACATAATCTCATTCATAAATATATGGTCCTTAACTTGACTTCAGATGATATTTCTGGAATTGTGTCCCTTCAATTTTTGGAGTGTACAAATAAATAATTAAATTTGTATTAAATTAAATAAGTAGTGACAAGCATCCTATATAACATAATACACATAAGATACATAATTGTCAAGTAGGACAAATGTGACTATCAGTTTAATTTTATACAAATTTAAATATCTATTTATACACACAAAATTAAAATGCATAAGTCAAGTTAAAGAACATATTTATATATATATATATATATGTATTCATAATTTTATATTAATAGTTTCGTTCACTTTTATCAATTCATTATGCTAAAATAAATTTTTACTTTTATTTTGTTCATACTAATTTGTAGGGTAATAAACTCGCACATTATCATCCAGATGTCCCATAAATTCACTGCTACTACTTTAATATAAGTTATGAGACGTATGGTTCACAAAAGGCGACTGATCACTTGGTAATTAAAAATCTGGGGTTTTGAATTTAATTAAACTTCAATTAGGAAGGATTAAGTATAGAGGCCCTATAATACATATTTAAAAGCGCACACAATTTACAGGCCCTATAAAGCTTCGCGCACCCACTTACCCTTCACTTTCTAAACTGCACACAATTTTTTATTTTTTAAATATACTTATACTAATATATATTTGAGTCTATATTTTAAAAAAATTAAAGCACTTTTTGGACTATAAAACATATTAACAAACGTATATAAGAAAAAATATTTAAAAGTTAAAAAGATTGTTTGTATTCTTTTGTTATACTTAGATAAATTTACCAGATTTTATAATATTAAAATAATAATAATAAATTAAAGCAGTGCATTGAAAATAGGGAAACATACATGTATATGCAAAAGAAGAGAAGCAGTACAGATTTATATATAGTGAGTGGCCTTGGAATCAGAGACTGAAATGGGCCATCCTCAAATAATGCAACACACCTTATTTGTATTCCGTCCCTAATTACTTGTTCACTTTTAAATTTATATATTTATTAAAAAAAATAATTAATGACATAGTAAGTTTACCATTTTACCCCTATTAATTATGAAGTAGATAAAAAGTTCTACGTTTTAAAAAATAAATAGTAATTTAATTGAGGGTATAATAGGGTAAAAATAATTTGTTCTTTCTCTATTTGTCAAAACAAACAAGTAATTATGGACAACTATAAAATGAAAAATGGACAAATACTAAGGGACAAAGGGAGTATTAGAGAGGCTCAAACAAATACTTTGCACCTAATCTTTTGATTATATATTTCAAAATAAACATTAGGATCAGATTCCACCTATTTATAGTCTACTCTATTCTCTTATTTAGGGATTTCTATTTTAGATTTTTATTCACTATTTGATTCTCAACAAACAAATAAATAACATATATATTGAACCAATGTCACATCCTATCTTTTCTAATCTATCCAAACAAAATGAAAAATATTATAGCTTTTCTATAATTTAGAAATAAACTATTAAAAAAATAAAAAATTCTAAAGTTTTCCTTTCTTTTATAAATGTTGTATTAAGCTAAATAGTATCACATAAATTGAGATTGATGAAGTTATATTTTTATAAGGTAAAAGCATGGCGAAGCTAGCGCTTTGATTATGAATTCAGCTGAATTTAGTAATTTTGATCCAAATCTTATATTTATAATAAAATATATAATATAACAACATAATCAATGTAGTAGAATACGAAGAGGATAGGGTGTATGTATACCTTACCTCTACTTTTGTGGAATTGAGAGATTGTTTTTGACAAACAATTCACTACTAAATCAAGAGTGTTTCCAAA
>JAJOOF010013739.1:0-26331 GCA_029582545.1 Solanum lignicaule
GAAACGAAGTGCGTTAGGTAGCTAACTCAAAGGGCTTTCCATGGATATATGATTGGCCACCCAAATAATTTGTGTGCTAGGAGATATGACACTCCAAATTAGACCCTCGAAAAGGCTTCACTTGGAAATTTCGGATTTTGATACGGTTGCTCTAAAATTTGGGTTAGACCCATTTCCCACTCAATTTGACCCCCTAAACAAGAATATGAAGTTGGATTTTCGAAAAACAAAACGGATTTTGAGATATATGGAAATTACAATTATAGGTGTTTCCGAAGCACATTTTTAAGAACTTTTTGGGTCATTTCAAGAGCCTTCATGGCTCGTGGTGGACTCCACGGCTCGTGGGGCCACTCGTAGTGCTGAGGCAGTGTACCACCCAAGGCCGCCTTAATTTTTCCTACCTTTACGAGCTACTTCACAGCCAGTGGTAAAGACCACGGCCCATGGGAAGGCTCGTGAAGATGCCATAGAATGTTGGAGGCCAACACACACTAGCCAAGCCACTGCCCAAGGGCCATGGGCATGACCACGGCTCGTCGTCTTGACCACGGATCATGAGGCCCTGTCGTGGTGCCTGGGAGTGGGCTGCCTAGTGAGGGGTCTTTTAGTAAATTCCTTCTTAGCTGGTTTTAAGTGGTGGTCATTTAATATGGACTTTATACACCTATATAAACTATTTTAAGTCATTAACCACCCCAACTAAGTCACTAAGTCCAAAACCCCGAAAGATCCCAAAGTTCTTCATCTCAAAAATCCTCTCTCTAGAAAACTCAATACTTGAAGAACAAGACAGAGCTTGAAGCTTAGGTCAAGAACATGACTCCATTGTTACAATATTTTGAGAGGGCTTTGAATCTATGTTAGCTTATTTATCTATGTATTCTTCCATCCATATAGCCCCCTAGATTTCCGACAATTGTGAAGATAAAACCCAATTCTAGCTAGGGTTTCTTCCTATATTGTGGGTAGTGATGGGTAAGATTTCAATTGAGTGGATAGTACTTGTTTATGATTGTTTTAGTGTTGAATCATGATATTATGATGAATTTATATGTTTTCCATGGCTAACCCTAGTTTAATTGAAGAAATTCAAGAATGTGGGTTTATGCCTTGTGAAGTGAAATTGAGAATTCATAGGTGATCTTCTAGAATTGATGTCATGTAAAGTAATTGTTCCAGAATAGAAGCATGTGAACATGAATTTAATTAGGGTAAAGTGTATATGATGGATCATGACTAATAAAGTTGAAATTGAACCTTTATGATGAATTATGACTAGAATCACCCACTAATGAAGAATGTGATAAGAATGCCTTGAAATCTAGGAATTAATGATGATTGTAAAAATAAAAGCTTGAGAGTAAGGCTTGTAGTCATGAATGGTAGGGCTTTGAGAGTAAATCTAATTTGATGTGATCTTGTAGTGTATTGTTGAAAGCCTATTCTCACTTACACACTTAGGCATAAATATTCTAGGAGATGAAAGGTTCTCTCACATAGAATGATTCTAGGTTGAAAAGCTAATCATTTAAAATGAATCAAAGCATGTTAGACTAAAATAGCTTGAATTTTTGACATATGATCCCTTCATGTATATCTTGACTTGGTAAGACAAGACCAAGATTGGTAGCTTAGGATTGAGGATCCACACCCTCCTAAGGGTAGCTTGAATTAGCATTGTAATATGCATTTCATGGAGGATTGAGTTAGGGGTAGTTAGGGTAGCCTAGGATTAAGGAAACATACTCTCCTAAGGGTAGCTTGAATTAGCATTGTAAGATGTATTTCATGATAGCATGACTTTGTTAGGCCAAGACCATTTCATGGTAGCTTAGGATTGAGGACATATACTCTCCTAAGGGTAGCTTAGGATTGAGAAATCATATTCTCCTAAGGGTAGCATCATAGTGTGCTTGTAAGGTTAGGATGACTTAGCTGGTCTAAGACTATTTCATGGTAGCTAGGATGGAACACGTGTACCACTCCTAGATTATCTTGGGCTTGCATGATATTATGCCATCCATGGTAGTTAGTTTAGCATAATAGAGTTATGTTAGCAAGATGACTAGTTTGGTCTAGCCTATTAGGGTGCTATTTCTTGGTAGCCTTGAATTGAAAAATAGAATTCATTTATGTGTTGTGACTTGCCCTGTACTAAATAGAGAAGTACCTTAAATGACTAATGGCAAATAGAAAGGAGGGACTTGTTTCCCCCAACTAGTGAGTATGATAGCTAAGGTGGTACTTAGTATGAATGGTATTATGGGATGCCATTCATACATTGCACAAGTATGACTTGAAACTACTTATGAATTGTTCTCTTAGATGATATATGTTTAGCTTGGGTTATTGCTATAGTTGCCTTCCATGACATAATTAACTAGAGGTGATAATACCCTTGTCTATATGAAGTAAGCTAAGAATAAAACCAAATGAGTGGTAAGTATGAATATGGTATCTTTAAGGTTATGCCTACTGTGAATGGTATTATGGGATGTCATTCATGCATTGTACAAGTACGCTTTGAGGTTACTCAGGAGTATAGTGCTCTTATAATATTAAAACCTAGGTCGTGACTATGCATATAGACTATGACTAAGATGACCAAAAAGGGATACTGAGCTTGGATGGGATTATGGGTCTTATTCATGCATTACACAAGTATGCTTTGAGGTTACTTGAGAGTGGTCTTATTATGATATGAATGACTAGGAGTTGAATAATGCTTATATGATGCTTATGTTGGAGACTTTACTTATGATTATGATATTGTTTCTTATGCTTATAACTGATGTTTCATGAAGTATTGGATTATGTCTTATGTTGACTAACCCTTATGATATTATGCTCTTATGATGTTATGCTAGCTAACATATTTAGTACATTTTGTACTAACGCATACTTTGCCTACATTCTCATCAAATATAAGGTTTGGAGATTTGAGTTCCAATGTTGAGGCTAGGTTTCTAAGGAGTAAAGGAGTTGAAGATTTGGTGAGTCCTCATAGCTTCAAGGACAAAAGCCATTATTTCCTTTGTCTTTTATTTTCATGTTTTGACACTATTGTATGGGCTATGTCCCAAGAGTTTTATTCAAATGTTGTATTAGATGGTTTGAGACAAAGTGTAATAAGACTTCCGCTTGCTTTTATAAAAGACTCCGATTGTATGGAAAAAGTTTTAAAATTCTCGTACTTTTCTATTATCTTATGTTATGATATGCTAAGGGCTTGTATGAGACCCCTTCTTGATCAAGTACGCCATGTTACTTCTAGGGTGTACCCCTGGGTCGTGACATAAACATATAAACTCAAGAAATCACATGGCCATCTCAATCACTTTGTTCATTTGGTGCAAACCTTTTCATCTAGACTCAACAAGCTAACTCATGCGGATGAAGACATGACATAGATTGACCAATAGACATCACAATATACACTTTTCACAATCGCCAAGGTACCAAGATTCCGACAATGTAACTAGTGCCCTCACTTCAAATGAAATCCTTTTTCACACAATACAAATGAATTTTGAGTTGTAGGATTCATGTAACTCTCACGCTCAGAAGACACTTCAAGTACAGTTTGTGCTCAATACCTAGGGCTTGCCCTTATTTTCACTGCATAGACTCTCCAAACTAGTCACTAGGATCACTATAGGACTTTCTTATCTTGTAACGTAGGCTCAAGGTCATGTAGGATATATGTGGGTACTTTTTAGTGACCTCCTTGACATTACATTGGCTTTTTACCTCTTTTCTCGACCAATTCTTGGCATCTTTTTATTTTCTTTTCTTTCCCTTGACTCTTTTCAACACAAATGTGACTCTTGACTTTATAGCTTGTATTTTTCTACTTTTCCTCTGTTTTCTTTTATTTCATTTTCTATGTTTCTTTCAGCACTTTTGTCATTCATCTTTTAAACAAAATCACATCTTTTTCTATCTTTCACACAACTCTTTTCATACCATTTTTCTTTTGGTTTCCTTTTTCCTAGCCACCCTCAACTTATGTATTTTGCAAGAGTTGGGGTGCACAATATCCGATATCGGACCAGGGCCAAGATCAAGGTAACTTTTTGAATTAGCCACCCTCAACTTAGGCTTTTGGCCTAAGTCAAGGTGCACATGTCCAAGGAGGGACCAGGGCAAAAAAATTATTTTAGGGAAACTAAGTTAGGTGTATTGAAAGAAGTGGTCTAGTTTAGGCTCAAACATTTGGATCAAGGGGACCATTTATTTCATTTGGTTGGATCATTTTAGGCGTTAGTGGACTTATTTGAACAAGGTCCTATGATCATTTCCTAGCTTCTAGCCTATATTATCTTAGCAAGACCAACGGGGCAAGTTCTAGATTGGCACACACTGTATGAACATTCATACTTTTCTCACACACACTTTGCACATTGTTTCATTATCAGATTATTAGATTACCCAGTTCAAGTTTAACTTAAGTCATGAGGTCAAATTGGTTCCTTATCATGTCCTATTGAGATCCAGCACATTTAACTCATCAAGCCTAAAATTCTAGCACATTTCAAACTTTTTTGTATGACGGGTATCAACTTTTAATGCTTTTTATGCCATCATGCTTTCATTCTTCTACTTACTTCTACACATACATTCCTAAAACATGCCAGTTCAACAGAAAGTAAAACAGTCTCTTGGTGGAAAAGAACACAGGCAAGAAAATCCCAAGAGAAGATTATGAGTTGGGTAACTCAAACTTCACCCTATCACTAATAATCCATTTACCCCACCCCAACAAAATAAGGTGCAATTGCCCCTAATGTACAAAAATCAAAAGTAAAACATAGGGTTAAGAAAACCTATGGCGCATATGCGCCGAACACCTCTCAAGAAGTGGGTGGGTCCGATTTCCTAGAGCCTACTGGATCAACTCTAGAAGCGCCATCAGTAGCGCTCTCATAAAACAAAAAATAGTGCTCACATTGCCAGATGGACCAATATTCACCTCACAGTCCCGATTTTGTTTCCTCTCCTCATCAAGTATAGATGCCTTCTAGGCCTCCTCAAACAGTTGGCACTTCTTCTTCCTCAATCGTCGTGCCTTCTCAGTATCAGCAGTGTGGTCAGATTGGGGGCGCTTCCCAGCAGCATCGGAAGAGTCTGGTGGTGGCATGGAATTGCCAAATAGGGAAGACATCACCACTGTATCAGCCTCCTCTATAGGGGCAGTCTCTGGTGCAGACTCAGGAGGTGCTAGGAGGGTATCAACGTCAGCACGAAGGCTGGCCAAATCCATCTGGAAGGTAAACAAATCAATAGTCGAGGCCGGCCTCTACAAGTCTCGCAACTCGAATACATTCAAGCGCTTATGAACGGTCTTAATCTTCTGTTCCATCAGCTTTTCCTTCCGGGCCTCAGACTACTTAACAGAATGTTGCATCCACGGCCTATTATGCAGAAGCAGTGTGGCCATATGTATCTCCAGCTTCAGAACTCAAGCTAGAGGAACGAGAGTGGACCCAGAAGAAGGGGTGGCTCGGGAGGAGCTAGGGGACTGACTGTGGCCAAAGATGGTGAAGCCTGGGCATCCGTTGTAGGGGTCGAAATGGCAGTATCAACAGCCTGCATCTGCTCAACATCTGCAGCAAGATCATCACCCAAAGGTGGTACCTTAACTTGTTGCTCTCTCCGAGGTGAAGCAAGGTTGGCATCATCTCGAATGAGGCTAATGTCCAGAGTCTTGGTCGCATAGAGCAACCGATAACAATGCCAAATGAGAATAGAAGCATCCCTCCAGAGCTGGAAAATCAAACACGGGAAAGGCAGGGTTGTAGTGGACTTGAAGGCCCTCTCATGGATCTCCACATTCAGGATGTGGGCGATATCGATATCCAAACCTGCCATAATGGTTGCCAACATCATGGCCCATTCCCATGTAACCACATTGTCCGTCTGATTCGGGGACAGTCTATTCTGCACCAACAACCAGAAGAAGTTTGCAGTGAAGCTTTGTGTAACCTTCCTAATACCCAGGCTAGGAGTCTTAACCCAATCAGAACGCTCCCCATCCACGGTAATGTGTCACTACTCAGGAGTACCCCCCTAGGCATAAAATGACGTACTCATCCCTGAAGGGGTCTAATACAAGACCTTAGCATAATTATAGTCATAAGATCATAGGAAAATAGAGACTTTTCTTTACAATTGAAGTCTTTTATAAAAAAATGATAGAATCTATACATTATGTCTCAAACCATCTAAGTACATAGAATAAAACTCTTGAATAATCCTTAGGGACAGGGCCCTTACAAAAGTCTAAAACATAAAAGAAAGACATAAAGGACATATGGTCAAGCCCTCAAATACAATGAGCACTAACCAATCTTTTTCTTCTTGATCTCCTATGAACCTATCCACGAGGATGGAATCCAATATCTCCAAAGCCTACACTTATAGAAAATGTAGAAAGAAGGGGTTAGCACAAAAAGCACTAAGTATGGAAGCCATGCAATAAAACCATTAAAACATGAATAAAAGGGACATTTCATTTGAAACAATGCTATATGCCATTTTGAACGTCATCTTTGAAATAGTTGGAGAATGCATTTTATAAAGCAACTCACATACAATTCATCATAGCAAAAGAAATATCATCATATTACAAACATAGTCTCCAACACAAGCATAGTACATATCACAATCTTCACAAGACATAGTTCATACACATAGTCACATAGCAAGATCATCTCATCTCAATAGAACTACCACATAAGCAACCCTAAGCTATACTTGTGCAATGCATAGGTAGGATCCCATAATCCTATCTACACTAAGTACCACTCTTAGGTCACCATCAACATACATATCTTACTTTACCTTATTCATTGCCAACATACATAAGTAAGAAGACATTCATATTCATACCTTGTAACAAGTGAAGTCAACCTTAACATCCATACATACCTTTCATACATAGTTCATAAGTCATCATAACATAAGAGAACCCACAGCATAACCCCTTCATAAGTCTACTTGTGCAATGTATAAGTGAAGTCCTATACCCCCACTCACACTAAGTTAACCCATCCATATTCATATTTATAATTCATACAAAGCATACATTCAACTCATAATCATCATATCATAAAAGAGACATATCATGCCCACTCTCAAAGCCTACTTGTGCAATGCACAATGAAGTCCCATACCCCCATTCATGCGAAGTAGAATCTCTTGAGGAACCATAGAACATGCCCATGTTCTTATAATTCATATTCTTATCATTTAGGGAGATTTAGCCTTTAACCGACATAGACCATGTGATCTACATGGAATCCAATGTTCTATCCCCACACCAAAAAGAGGTGTCCTACTTGCCTAAGGTAGAACGTACATAATAGCTTAAAGGTGGATCCACTAGCAATATACCTATGTGGGCACATAGTTATGGGATAGGGAGATTGCTACTAGAAACCTTGACTACTAACGTGGAGGTTTCCATCTCATGAGACACCGTATTGGGAACCCAACTACTAGCGTGAAGGAACCCATCTCATACTCCTATCCACACGGTGCTAAGCATAATTCAGTTTAAAAGTCATATTAAGTCTTTACTCAAGTTCATGGTCATAAGAGAATGCACTAGGCACTCAAACCAACATAACATCATAATAGCTCATAGATTCCTTAAGTGAGAATGTCCTTTCACTTAGAATCATCAACATGTGAGTAAACCTTTCACATCGTATTCATAGCGTGTTCATGAGAATGGTCTTTCATTTAATACAACAATACTATCATATTTATAACATATCATACATAGTCATATAATATAATACATAGCCATATGTAGGGGTAGGAAAGAAGGATCTTGCATCAATACCACAATATACACAATAACTAACACCTCCACCTTTCAAGTGGATCATCATGGCCATGTACATTTCATGCATAATAGTATGTAAAGGTGCATATAAGAACTAGCATTTTAATTGACACCAGAAGTACCTCATAATCTTATGTATACATGGATTGTGTGTATATAATTGTCCTTACAATGACACAACAACGACAACATTATCATCATAGACACTACCCTCTCAAAGTGTTCATAAGTATGTACATAATATCACTATCATGCATAATTCACATATATTGCATTCAAGGGTCATGTTAAGTCAACATATCTAGCATTCATCATATGAGACATAGATATAGTCATAACTCAAGTACAACATTCATCCCATGCATAGACTCATATACTCATTTTAGAGGTCATATAGATGAAGTCCTTTCACAACAATGTCATATACAATTTAACCTACATAATGGCTTCCTTCTATAAGCCATATCATTCTTAACTTATACATATTAGCTTTTACTCTTTAAACCTTAGGATTCATCCTCGTACTTCAAGCCTTACTCTCAAGCAATGCCTCACATGATCATCATACATACCTAATTCTTAAGGTAAAGTAACTACATGCCTCATTCTTGATCAATTATAGTCATATAGGAACATATAAACTCAATCTCAATACTACACAACCATGAACCATCATATAAAACCTAATCAAGTTAGTTAATTTCTAGAATCTTTACTCATAATCAATCCATGTCTAGGTGATCTAATCTAAGGCAATTCGTAAAGAAGTCCATCAATCTTAAAAGGTCACATCTAAACCCTCAATTTGCCTCTTTCATGACATAACCCTAGACTACATCAATTTCACCATAGGATCATAGGTTAATCAAGGATAGATGTAGAATTATACTTAAATCATGTAATTACACCAAGAACAACCATAAATCACATAATTGGGTCAATATTCAACAATTCCCTCACCATGAAGTCAATTTAGTAAAGTGGGGGAAATCATGGGTCCAAGGGGAATTTTCATCAAAACTCCATCAATCCAATGTTAATTCATCATAAACAACCATAATAAATCATAATCAAATAATTGAAATCGTTTTGGAAAAAGACCCATGACATAGATTGAAATCTAGGTTTTTGGGGGAAAATTGGAGACTTGAAAACATATTTTGAGAGGGCTCCTTGAATGGAACTTAGACAAGGATGAAATATCCCATACCTTAGGTGTAGAACTCCATGAAAATCGAATTGAAAAGCTCCCTTCTTCAAGCTCTACCTTGAATTCTTTCTTGGTCTTCAATGGAGTTCTAGAGAGGGAATATTTAAGAAAACTTTGGAGGTAAAGTTAGTTATGGTTTGGGGTTTTGGGGATTATGAAGTTAACAGGTTAGTTAATGGTTTAAAAAACCTTATATAAGTCTAATAAAATGAATTAAAATGATTTCAGATTAATATAATCAGTTTAGGAATTTCCTAAACTGACCCACTTATTGGCCGACTTTGGGCAGATTGAAGGTGCAATCCACACCCCATGGACCGTAGGTCCGTCAATTGATCTACTGGGCGTGCTGAAGGTCTATGGTTTTGACCTGAAGCTCCTCAACCAGGGCTTGAACCACTCCCCATGACCTACGGTGCATCACTCAATCTACTGGCCGTGATTGGCCATCCGTGGTTCATGGAATTTCGGCAGCTTTTGTGATCTTAGGCAGCCTTGGGGGTTAGACGTTAGGGTCCTCCCCTAGGATCCTTGGTTGGTATTTGGGGGGTCGTACCTTGACGTTTAACCCCTAGACACCTCAAACTATGCTCGGGAAGTCAATATAAAACCTAAAACCAAACACCAAACGCAAAAGCTCCCACGTTAGGCTCTAGTTTCACCTATTAGTTTCCATTAGACTCTAGCTTGGTCTTACTAGTTTTCCGGTTTGTTACATTATCTCCCCATTAGGAACGTTCGTCCTCGAATGACACTTGAAACACTTTACGGAATTTAAAGACTCAAGACTAGTAGCCCATCATGCACGAAACATCAATAATGCACAACTCAAGATTCACTATTCTCAATGAACACTTATTCAAAGGAGGTAACATCAACTCCAATTCAACATGATCAATGCAATACAAGGAAGTAGGAACTACATCTACAAACTCATTATGCATGATATGCAACATATATCATGTTCATAGGAGGAACTACCTTCTCCTAGTCATAACATGCTCAACATACTTAATGGAGATCATATGCAATCATTTCTCAAAAAGCATTTCATTCAAGGAGGAATTTTCAACTCCTAACTAAAACATGCTCATATAACCTTCTCGTGAAGTTCAATAGGCAACTCCTACTCAATGCACTTCAACATGAGGGAAACAATGCACATAAACTCATTTTCTTTCAAAACACTAGTTTTCATGAATATGCATCATATAAAGAAGTCGTGGCAACATATAAGCACATAACAACAATGTTAGCTAGGTACACCATCTCCCCCTTAGGAGTGAGCCTATACCAACACTTCCAAACATCACCAATCACATAATCATAGGTGGAACTACTTTTTCCCAACTAAAGCAAGCTCAACGCAACAATATGGAGCTATGCCCTTTCATCAAAAGCATAACAAGGCATGTTCATCAAACCATCTCATGATGTCAAATGAGCCAGCACCATACTAAGATGTACAACAACATGAGGAACTTATATTTCATGGGAAACTCATTTTTATACAAAACAAGAATCCTCAAGAACATGCATATCATAAGGATTTCATGGAAATTTCTAAGACACTCATGACTCCTAGACCTAATACAAACCCAAAAAGGAACTCTTGGTCTCAAGCTAGAATAGGAATAGAATAAAAGGATGAGGACATCGGGACTGTCGATCAATATTGCTATCTAAGCACATGATCTCCCACTTGGGAGTAAGCCCCCTTATTACCTAAACCTCAAATACTACTCCTTTCTAACAACTCAAGCATCACCAAGGCTCATTATAACCTTACCGGGTTCTAAAACAATAGAGGTCTAATAACCATGCATCCAAGCCCTACCAAGATTAACAAAAGTAACTCTAAGGGACAAGGGAATCATAGGACACATATAACATCCAAGACTCCGAAATCATAAAATGAGTCAAGGAGAACTTATCATCTTAACCTAAAGGAGGAATAGAAGAGAACATAAGGATATAGGGACATCTCGTTGGCCCTTGGCCTCCCAAATAAGCACCCTCAACTAAAACACTTACTAAAATACCACTCCTCAACATTTTCATGGAAGCACTTTCTTAATCTTCTATTTCTTAACTTGCCGGTCTAAGATCCCAATCGGTACTTCGAAATTAGAGAGGTTCTCATTAAGCACCATTTTTAAGGTGAGATTATCAAACAAGCTTAACTCATAAACATCAAGGACACTCAAAGATCTTACCATCTAAGCACATTATCCCCCACTTGGAGGTAAGCCTATACAAACTCTTTACAACATCACTTCCTTCAATTCTAAGGTTGGAGCAAGTCATAACTAAACCTTCACACTCATCACACAAGATGATTCCAAACCATGGAGGACTACACTTCTATCCTCTTTTAAAGTAGTCCACTCACTCAACACCTCTAGGCACCACTTAAGCACCACTATTCCACCAATCTATAAACATACTTCGAAACTCATTATGACTATGCTGGGTTCTCCCAACAACTAAGCATACCTCACAATCACCTAGCTAGGCACACTATCTCCCCCGTGGGAGTAGGCCTACTCAAATTCTTCTAAACCACTTCCATAACATAAAGGCAACAATGAAGCATCATTCACACTAAAGACATCATCGCAATCTATCATCTCAAATCTATCAAGTCACAAAGCCATAATCGTCATCTCGACAAACCTTTCTCCCTCACTACTTGTAGCATAAACCCTCCTAATAGTCAAATCCTAAAGACCATCGAATAAGGGATAAGAGAGAGAGTTTATAGATCTTTGGTACGACTTAGAGAGTGAAGAAGTGAAGTTTTCCTAACATCCAATAGCCTCATATTCATAAAATATGGCGCGCTTCACATTAATGAACAAGACTCTACTAGATGTGGTTTGAGACATCCTAAAATTATCCAAAACTCTTATGCACTAATACCAAGTTTGTCACAACCCGGATGTACCCCCTAGGCGTAATATGGCGTACTCGACCCCGAAGGGGTCTCATGCATGCCCTTAGCATAATCATAGTCATAATATCATAGGAAAATAGAGCGGAATTTAAAACTTTTCTTTACAGTCGAAGTCTTTTATAAAAAAATGATAGAGTCTATACACTATGTCTCAAACCATCTAAGTACTTAGAATAAAACTCTTGAATACACCTTAGGTGCACGGCCCTTACAAAAGTCTAAAACATAAAAGAAAGACATAAGGGACATATGGTCAAGCCCTCAAATACAATGAGGACTCACCAATCTTATTGTTCTTGATCTCCTATGAACCTAGCCACGAGGATGGAATCAAATATCTCCAAAGCCTACACTTATAGAAAATGTAGAAAGAAGGGGTTAGAACAAAAAGTACCAAGTATGGAAATCATGCAATAAAACCATTAAAACATGAATAAAAGGGACATTTCATTTGAAACCATGATATATGCCATTTTTAACATCATCTTTGAAATAGTTGGAGAATGCATCTTATAAAGCAACTCACATACATTTCATCATAGCATAAGAAATATCATCATATTACAAACATAGTCTCCAAAACAAGCATAGTACATATCCCAATCTTCACAAGACATAATTCATACAAATAGTCACATAGCAAGATCATATCATCTTAATAGAACTACCACATAAGCAACCCTAAGCTATACTTGTGCAATGCATAGGTAGGATCCCATAATCCTATCTACACTAAGTACCACTCTTTGGTCACCATCAACATACATATCTTACTTTACCTTATTCATAGCCAACATACATAAGCAAGAAGACATTCATGTTCATACCTTGTAACAAGTGAAGTCAACCTTAATATCCATACATACCTTTCATACATAGTTTATAAGTCATCATAACATAAGAGAACCCACAGCATAACCCCTTCATAAGTTTACTTGTGCAATGTATAAGTGAAGTCCCATACCCCCACTCATACTAAGTAAACCCATCCATATTCATATTTATAATTCATACAAAGCATACATTCAACTCATAATCATCATATCATAAAAGAGACATATCATGCCCACTCTCAAAGCCTACTTGTGCAATGCACGAATGAAGTCCCATACCCTCATTCATGCTAAGTAGAACCTCTTGAGGAACCATAGAACATTCCCATGTTCTTATTATATTACATATTCTTATCAGTTAGGGAGATTTAGCCTTAACCGACATAGACCATGTGATCTACATGGAATCCGGTGTTCTACCCGCCACACCAAAAAGAGGTGTCCTACTTGCACAAGGTAGAACGTACATAATATCTTAAAGGTGGATCCACTATCTATATACCTATGTGGGCACATAGTTATGAGAAACAGAGATTTCTACTAGAAACCTTGACTAACCAAACTACTAGCATAAAGGATCCCATCTCATACTCCTATCCACTCGATGTTTAGCATAATTCCTTTTAAAAGTCATATTAAGTATTTACTTAAGCTCATGGTCATAAGAGAATGCACTAGGCACTCAAACCAACATAACATCATAATAGCTCATAGATTCCTCAAGTGAGAATGTCCTTTCACTTAGAATCATCAACATGTGAGTAAACCTTTCACGTTGTATTCATAGCGTGTTCATGAGAATGGCCTTTCATTTAACACAACAATAATATCATAGTCATAACATATCACGCATAGTCTTAACATATCATACATAGTCATATCATATCATACATAGCCATATGTAGGGGTAGGAAAGAAGGATCTTGCATCAATACAACAATATACACAATAACTAACACCTCCACCTTTCAAGTGGATCATCATGGTTGATGAGCCCACAAATTGGACTCATTTAGGGCTATATTTTGATAGAATTAGTGTCCTCAAATGCATATTTTGTCTCAATATCTGATGAAAACCCTTAAGTTTCAGGTATTTGAAGTTTGAGGAAAAGCATGGACACTACTTAGCAAAAAGGAACAAAAGTAACTGAAGGATCAAAGGAATGAAGATCTGAGAATCTCTAAACCCATTCAGCGAGTCGCCAAAAGGTCTTATCCTCGCCTTTTGTTCCAGTGTGCTGAGCCCTGAAGGAAAGTATCAAATTAGCGGTGAACAGGAGCAGTCGGCATATCGCCGAGCAGTTCCGGGAAGCTGTACTATGTCGCCCAATGATCCAAACACTACGATGCTGAAGGATAGAGCAAGACGGCGATGAAACCTACCAAAGGACGGATAGCCGAGTTGATCGACGATCTCGACTAATGACGCCGAATGATCCACTGTAGTATAGTTTTTTGAAAACTATAAATACTCGTTGAAGAGTTGTAGTTTAGTATCACATTTTTTAATATAGAATTTTTAATATAGACTTTTGAGTGCTAAGTTTGGAGAGGATTTTGAAGAACTTGAAGATTCAAAGGGTTTCAACTCCAAGAAATTGGACTTGGGTCTTGTGGATTCTTCAATCTTGGCTTGTTTTGAGACTTAAATCTTCATACCCATTTGAATAGAAACTCATTTTGGTATAAATTTCTATCTCCTTTACATGTCTAGCTAAAACCACAATTATTGGGTGTGATTTTGTGAATATGGGTTAGATTATATGTTGGTTCATTTTTAGTATTCAGTTTAAATAAGTCGTATCTTGCAGTTTCACCCAAGCTTCATCCTGGTCATGGATAGATCACCCAAGTTCGGGTCCATAAGCAGTGACAATTTCCCTATGAACACTCGCTTTCGCTACGGCTCCGGTGGGTTCCCTTAACTAAGCCACTGCCTATGAGTCGCCGGCCCCACAAAATTCGTCTTTGTTGTCTTGTTGTCATGTCGTAAAGTTTCGTTCTTCGTTCCTCTCCTCTTGGTCAAGTTACTTCATTCCCAGCGCCCCCTATTTCACTAAACCAAGAAAGGAGAACCAACCTTCAAAGACGGAGGAGTCAAAAGCAACTTTCAATTAAAATTAGAGAAATGTTGAGCTTTATCCGCTTCAATTCATTAAGGTATTATTCTATATAGCATTGACTCAGTCATAGTCTCGCTTGGTACGCACTCGAAGCCTATGTTCACTAGAAGGGTATGGTAGTGATCTCACTCCATGCATTGCACACTTTGTTCATCCAAGCTGGGCAGAGCTAAGTTCAAGATAGAGATACGACAAAGTGTTTGGATCATTGTGCAATGTCTTAATCAAATGCCTAGTAGCAAAACCTGAATTGTGAGTCACGGGCCAAGACTCCAACAGGACCTGGAGCGTGAACAAATCTTCCGAAGAGGAGTTTGATGGGTTGGAAGGGCCCGAAAGAAGAAGTGGCTGCCCTCCTCCCGAACCAACACTTAAAACAACAAAGTTCCTAAAAATGGGAGTCTCTGACTTCCGTCTTGCTTGTTGATGATTTATTTATCGTTTAGATGTGATTTCATTTAGTAGTTGTGGTGGAACTTAATGAAATTGTAGTTGCAAATACGATTTCACCTTTGTGTTTTCGGCTTGCTCAAGAGAGAGAACGTAAAACTAAGACTACTAAATTGATGGCCAGTGGGATTGGGTCGACATGAGGTTCAGCTCGAGAGAGTGAACCCTAGTCTCATTCCCACACACTCAGCTCGAAAGAGTGAGTGGGACAAGGCAGAGGCTGCTCTTCATGCGGCAAATGGGTGTCCGAGAGGAACCCATTTGATTTGGGGTAAGTTGCTCGAGAGAGAATTTACCCTCATAATAGTCTAGCCTAGTCACAAAGATTCAACAGATTTATTGTCAAAAGCATGTACCCAATAGTTTAGTTTTTTTGTATTCCTATCACATCCCAAGAACACCATTTCCTTGATTCGTACTTTTTGTAATTTTATTGTTATTACTTACCTGTGACAAAACCCCCAATGATAATGGACGCTTGCGTCACCCCTTAGATTTAGCATGTTTTAATCGATAATATCTTTAGCTATGACTAATTAGAACTAAATTTTTTATTTTTCTACTAATTCTCAAAACCACTCCCTGTGGGAACGATCCCAACCCTTGGTTGGGTTACTTTACTATTGTACGATCGTAGACACTTGCATCGAAAGTTGTGTCTTGATTACGCAAACATCAAAATGGCACCGCTGTCGGGGAGTGGTGTTATTTGAGAATTCTTAGTTTAGTAAAATTTTTGTTCTTATTAGTTGTAGTTTACTCACTTAATCTTTATTTTTGTTTTGTTTGCTTGTGTGTGAATATTTCAAAAAGCATGAGTGTTAACGGTAGCAATGGTAGCCAGGTGGGCCACCAAGACGATATCGGAAATCTCAACGATGTCTAAGAGCCCAACATCAATGGTCCTCATCTCATGGAAGGTATTGGAGCTATCCGATTACCTCCAGCCGAGGGAAATACAGTGTTCCACATAACAAGCACTATGTTTCAATTCTTGTAACTAAAGGGACTTTTCAACAGGTTGGCTCATGAGGATCCTCAGGAGCATCTTCGTAACTTAATGGATGTGTGTGGACCATTCTCGTTCAAAAACATCTCTCAAGAGTCAGTCCGATTAAGATTACTCCCTTTCTCGTTGATGGGAGAGGCGTGTAAATGGTTGGCCGAGTTGCCACGTGAATACATCACTTCCTGGGACGAATTGGTAACCACATTTCAAGTACGATTTTTCCCTCCCTCGAAGATGATGACCCTTTGGGATAGCATTCAGAGCTTTAAGCGTCTGGAAGGACAGTGTCTGCACAAGACTTCGTTACAGTTCAAAAAGTTGGTGCTTCAATGCCCAACCCATGGTTTACCCGATAATGTGCTGCTACAGTACTTTTACCGGAGTTTGGACTCGGTAAACAAAGGGGTCGTTGACCAACTTTAGCCTAGAGGATTAATGCAGCAGCCATATGCAGTAGCAGCCCAACTTTTAGATGGCATGACGACTATCAACAGAGCGTGGTACACTCGCGAGGACCAAGTCTTTCCTCTCACCTTCAAGTTATCTAAGGAGCAAATTGAAAAAGATCATAAGAGAAACTAAATCATGGCCAAGATCATGACACAGCTTGACATTTTATCCAAAAATGTCATGGGGAATGGTGCATGGGGTGTCAATATCGTGGGGTCGGGTGTGTAAATTCTGAGGAGATGAAGTTTGAAGCCATGTATAACGAGTAGGTAAACTTTCTAGCCAACCAAGGCGGTGGCTATCGCTCAAACTACCAAGGCAGGGTGGTAATCAAGGATGGGATAGAGACAAAGGCTGGAAGGATCAAGATCTTGAATAGAGGGACCATAATCAGAATTAGAAGGATGGAGAGAAGGATAGATATGTTTCCCCCATGAGCGGCAAAAGCCCAAGGACTCGGAAGGTGGTAGGTCTGAGGACATGCTCTCATGTATTCTCAACAAATTTAAAGGGTTAGACAAAATGTTAAAAGGCGTGAAAGAAGATGTCTCCACCCTTAGCCAGACCGTCACCTCCCATTTAGTTTTGATCAAGAAGTTAGATACCCAAATGGGTCATATCTCGTCTCACCTCAATCCGAGATAGCAAGGGGGTTTGCCTAGTGACACTATGGTCAACCCCAAAAATGAGGTTTGAAAGTGAACTTGCGTCGTGCCACGACATTAACTAAGCCGTTGTTTGGGAGGCAACCCAAAACTATTTATTGCTTTCTTTTTCTTTGATAAAATAATGGTGTGTTGATTGTGCAGATGGAAATGTGGAGAGTGAACGAAAAGTGCAGATTGGCGAGCAATAGGTCCAATCAGCAAATCGCCGAACGATTCAGTGACTCCGAACTAGACCGCCGTTATACTCAAGACCATCTTGCATTAGAGTCTGTAAAACTCGGCGAGCACAGGAAATTATTGGCGAACCGTCGACCATGTCGATGATACCAACAGAGACTGCCGTTTGGACTCCCACAAAACATGGAGGTTCTGTAAACTTCGGTGAGGCAAATGACTACTTGGAGTTACGCGGAATAGATCAGCGATCGGGACTAATGTCGTCGAATGGGTGAAAACTGGATGGTTTTGCAAGCCAAAGGTTTAAAATTATCAAATTCATTCACTTTCCCTCACTTTTTGTCTTCCCAAACTCACACCCGCATGCTAGCTCCTATATTTTTGCATTTCTAGAGTATTTCTAGTGTTGATTTGTGCTCGGAGTTGGATTACATATCTGTCTAATGTTTCAGTCTTTTCTTAATCGGCATCAAAGGTTGGTTTCCGAGCCCTACGTCCCTTTTCTCAAAAGTTGTGCTAAAATACGATGACATTACTTTGATAATGTGTGTTGGTCTTCTCTGGTAGGATTAGAATATTTGTTTGCCTGTTAGGTTCTCAAATTTTGCCCGTACTAAGTTAAATAGTGAATTCCTGAAGGTTGCACTTTCAATTGGATGAAAATAATGGGTTGTGCATGATTGTCACTGGGACTAAGCCTAATTTGAGTTTTGCATGCCTTAATTTTGTTTTCGGGGGTTGCGGGGTTAAATTCGGGAAGTTGGGTTAAAAGCAGGCACGTTGGGTCATTTGGTTAGCTGGGTCGAGCTCGCCGAATCACTCGGCGGCTCACCTTAAATCTCCATCTCGCCTTTAATTTAATGCCAAATATGATGTTGAATTCTGCAACTTCCGACGAGAAGCCTTTGATCGCCAAAAGCATTCCGCGACTCGCCGAAAGACTTCTGGTTCACCCTTTGTCTGCACCCTTGTATTCTCTATACACTGCATTTGGCAAACCATCGAAGTAGTTGTGCACTTCGCCAACTGGTTCAGCGAAGTGATTTTGCAATTGAACTGCCTTGCTTTCGTCTAAATACTTTCTAACTTTTTCTCGAAGCTTTGCAGAAATGGCTAGACCAAAAGTAGCTAGAAGAGATATGCCACCCCGACAAACAAGAGCGAAAAATTTCAGGAAAAATACAAAGGCAACAAATTCTCCCAAAATGGATAATGAGGGCAAGAAACTCAGTGTCAACAAGAGAACAAATCCCCTAGACCCCAATATTCCTTCATGGAGACATGGATTCTTCACAGCTATCCACTCCTCTTTGGAGTCTCATGACTTGGACAATCTTAGTAAGTCAGTTGCCGCTGAATCTTCTGAAGGAGCTCCGCGGGCCATTATCAAATTCCATGCTGACACATCGGGCACTGATGGCCAGACAGATGGAGCGACTGTGTAGACAAGATTTTTCTCAACCTCCCTCTCTATCTTTCTTTATTCTAAATTCTGGATATTCTGTTATTTGCATTTGAGGACAAATGTTTTTTTATTATGGTGGGGTGAGGCCCACCTTTGTGTGCCACTCGTGAATCGTGTTTTGTTTATATTTGGGTGTTGTGCTTAAATTGTGTTTACACTATTTCTGTGGATGTTTGAGCTTATGGCTCCTTTTATTTTACATAAAATGATTTTGACCCATCCAAAAAATTTTGCCACTTCTCGTGTGTTGAATGTGGCTATTCTTTTGCAAAATTTAAGTCTCGGTTAGGATCATATCAATGACTTGAATAGTGCTCTCAATCGAACGAACATGAATGTGCGACTACGATGAGGCCAAATGAAGTTGCATAGACAATATGTAAACTCTTTGCATCTCCTTGTGACTAGCCTATTATCAAATTGAGTCTCTTGTGATGATAATTGCACACTAGTGAAAGTGTGGAGTCTTGTTTGACTGTAGTGTCAGTGCCTAGTGTACTTACTGTGAACCATGCATTATCGATCCTAGAATTTGCCCCGTTGGTCCGGTCAACTAAGTGATGTTATCTCTTGATATGATCTTAGGCAACTTCTAAGAGTGTGATCCAATTTGGCATATACCTCTTTTGTGACCTACCTTGTGAGTGTGTGAACCGCTTTTGAACACCCCTTGAGCTTTACCATCCTTTGGAAAAAACTTGATGAAAACTAGACCTTTCTTTATACATCACCCATAATCCTCACTTTAGCTATCTCATCGTTGTACTTCCCGGCGTTCCGTACCATCCACTCGCATCAGTGTCGCTAGAAGAGCTCCTTATTAGCCGACATAGTGTGGAGGCTAACTGTAAGGACCTTGCGCTCCTCAGTCACAGTCCTAGTCATCCTCTGGTGCTCATTCAACATTGTGCCATTTATGTAAAGCTGATACTGGCCCGGGACACATTGTATGTTAGGCTCATCAGCCTTGGGAGCTGATTTAACGCTAGTAGGTGTCGGGTTATTGCTTGAGCTATATAAGTCTACTGAAAAGGCGATACTGTCGCTAGAACTAGTGCCAGATTACGACTCTGAGCCAATCGGTGCTCCGACCTATATGGGCCCCTCCTTAGACTCGAGGGCAGTGACCATGTCGGAGCGAATCTGCTGGGCTCGGTTCCTAGTAGTACGGGGGGTAGTGGGGGAGGTCCTGGTGGTGGGAGGAATGTACTATATGTCCTCAGTGTCCTCCTCAATGATTAGATGTCGCGAAGGAGTGACGGATTTGGATTTGCCCTTAGCGGCATAGGTTGGAGCTTGCTTTGAGGCCATGGTACCTTACAAGTAATTGAAGTGGGTAAGAGTGTTAGTTCAATGAACTCCTTGAACCTTTGCTAGCCTTTCGACTCTGAACCCGAACTGTGAAATTGATTCAGGGAGAAAATAGATGTGAGTAGGGAGAGAAAATGGAGATATGGGAGATGGAAGATTGTTATGGGATATTTGGGAGTGATTTGGGGGATTTATTTATGATTGTGGGTATTTGGAAGGTTGAAAAACGGTTGGGAGGGAATTTTGGAAGTGGGGAATGGTTTTAAAAATGAAAGGATTTATAAAATAGGAGTGCAGGTCGGGTTAGGCAGAAACCTAGGTTGGACCAACGAGATGCCGTCGACGGTCCGTAGGTCGACCTATGGACTGTAGGTCACTCTGACACTTAGAGAATTTTAGATACTTACTTGGGATCTACATACGCCATCCACGGTTCGTGGATGGACCAACGGACCGTCGATGGGTTCCGTAGACCACTGCACGGCTATTTTCTGTAGATTTTGCCTTTCGTCCCTGCACACATAGCAACCATTAGGACATTCTTTTTACCTTTTCTGGACACTTTTTAGACACAGACCCTATTTTATATCTAGGCAACAGTAATACAAAAATAAAATACCTATCTAAAGAGCTACAAAATTCAAAATAAAAGAAAAAAACTCCTATATCAAAAAGAAAAACCTATAGTTGGCTAGATTGTACATCTTGGGTTGCCCCTCCCAAGCAACACTTGATTTAACGTTGCGGCACGACACAGACACCTTGATTACTCAGACTTCATCAAGATGCATGCCTCTATCATTGCATTGACACTCTCAGAATTCCCCATGTAGCTTTTTATCCTCCGGTGGTTGGCCTTGAACCTTGCACCCTTCCTTTTGTCGAGCTCAACCACTCTATGTGGGGACACTTGGGTCACTCTGAATGGTCTGGTCCACTTGGACTTGAGTCTCCCAGGAAACCAGCGCAACCTTGATTTAAATAACAACAGCATATCAACAGGAGCTAGTTCGCGCTTTTCTGTATTTTGATCATGGTGCTTTTTCTCCTTGCACTAGGTTGCACCTAACTTCTCCTTACTAGACACTCCAGAATATTGTCCCACAATGTGACTCACCACAGATACCGATTTAAGATCACTTTCCTGCTTCATAGACTTACAAATGTTAAAGGTCACCTCCTCCTTATTCAGTCGGAACTTCATCTGCCCTCTCTCCATATCGACTAAGGCACACCCAGTAGCAACGAATGGTCTCCTTAATATGATGGGAACCTCAAAGTCAACCTCGAAATCAAGTATCACAATGTCCGCTGGAAAATTGAATGACCCTACTTTCACAAGGACATATTGAAGCACTCCAATGGGCTTCTTCATAGTTCTATCAGCCATAAGTAAACGCATCGCAATTGGTTTTAGAGCTCCTAAACCCAACTTCATATAAATCGACAATGGCATCAAATTAATGCTCGCACCTAAATCACACAAAAGCCTTCGCAAAGTGCATCTTACCGATGGTTCAAGGAATAGTGAAAGCTCTAGGATCCTCTTAAATCTACAATGGCATCAAATTAATGCTCGCACCTAAATCACACAAAGCCTTCGCAAAGTGCATCTTACCGATGGTTCAAGGAATAGTGAAAGCTCTAGGATCCTCTTTCTTTTGTACCGGTGACCTCATAGATATGGCACTACAATGCTGTAACCTCTCATCACTCTCAAAACTAACAGCCCTCTTTTTGGTTAACAAGTCCTTCATGAATTTTGCATTCCCATGCATTTTCTCCAAAGCTTCTATCAACGGGACATTGATGGAAAGCTGTTTCAACATAGTTATGAACCTGCGGTATTTTCCTTCTTCAGTCTTTTCCACTAACCTCTGTGGGAGGGGAGGTGGAGATCTAGGCATGGAACAACTTTCTGAGTCAACTAGCCTCGTTTCCTACGGCATCTTTCGTCTCTATAGTAACCTCAATCTCACCCTCATCTTTTTCTACCACTTTTTCAACATCTGATGGCATGATGGGATCAATAGTTTGTTTTTCTCCTCGAGTCGTGATTTCCATACAATGCCCATCATTTTTCGGATTCTGGATGGTGTTGCTGGGAAGTTTGCCCGGTTGGCATGTATTCACAGTAGCAGACAACTGACTAAATTGCTGCTCAAGTTGCTTTATCGACATTGCATGGGCATCAACTTTTTGACCAATCCCTGACAACTCAATACGCATATCTTTCACATTTTGATAAGTAGCATCAAACCTCTTCATCATCTTTTGCATCATATCCTCAACGCGTGACATACTACCATCGGCCTCTCTATTACAAGATTTTCTGCCAGGTGGAACATAGGGCCAAACTCGATCATTCATGTTGCCATAGTTGTTTCGGTTGTAGTTGGTATCACGATTGTAGTTCCCATCCCGAACATATTTTCCCTCACAATTTTATTTTCCATAGTTCCGACCTTGGTTTCCTTGACCTTGGCGCCAATTATCCGAGTTGGAACCCTGGGCGTTGGTTTGGAAACCCCCTGTTTGATCATTCACCAAATATGCATCTTCCTCATAGTAACATTCCTCAACTGCTGGTGGTGGAGCTCTAGTTAGGTAGTTTACCGCATTCACCTTTTCTACATTTCCACTCACATGCTTCAATACCAACCCTAGTTCTGTACTTATCTAAGCCATTTTCTCACGAATGTCATCATTAGAATGAGCTGGTGCAGCTTGAACAACGAATGTGCTTCTTCCAGTATTAGCCTTTCTAGTGCTCCATGCCTTATTATTCCGGGAAATCTTCTCCAATTTTTCAGTGATCTCCTCAAAATTGCACTCACCATATGATCCTCCAGCAATAGTGTCTAGCACAGCCTTTCCATTGTCATCCTACCCTCTATATAAATACTCCTTCAATGACTCGTCATCTATGCGGTAATTCGGAACACTTTTGATGAACGCAGTGAACCTATCCCATGAACTGCTTACAGACTCTCCAGGTAATGCCACGAAATTATTCAACTTGTCCTTGTGATTTAGCTTCTTGGACACTAGAAAATACTTTGCCATGAACACCTTATGTAGTTGGTTCCATGTATGAATTGAATTATATAGAAGCTCAGAAAACCACACCGCAACATCACCGGTCAATGATAAAGGGAAGACTCTCAAACCTAGACATTCATATCCAATTCTCGTCGTCCCACACAACTTTTGCAGACACTTCTCAATTTATCCATGTGACCATGTGGATTTTCCGAAGCTAGACCAGAAAGCAACCCTCTTGATGTAAGCATTTGCATCAGACTGTTTAGCACCACAAATGTATGCCTCGAAGGTAGAGGATGAAGAACAATGGGCCCTTCTGATTCAACTGTATTGAAGTCAACCCTATAGTTATCACGCAACCTGGGTTGTGGATGATTGTGTACCCTCACTGCATATCCGATTAGATTACCACCACGAACCTGAGTGTTCACATTAGCAACTCCAGGAGGTTGAAATCCATCTCCTTCTTCATGTTCATCTATGATTGGATTATTATGGACCCCTAGATTTGACATTTTTCTCAAAGTCTTGCTTAGTTCAGGATCATAGGGGGTCAGTGGCTCGCCTCGATTCTGTGTACTTGGCATACACTAGAGTAGAAACCTGTAGAAAAAAAACCAAAATGTATAATTAGGAAATACTTGACTAAAGTTCAATAATGTAGTTAAACTTAATCTAAAATCTGTATTCCCCGGCAGCGGCGTCAAAATTTGATACGCTCAAATTACACCTCCCTAAAGAAGTATAAGTGATCGTTGTCAAATAAAAAACCAAACTTGTAGGTTCGGGTCGATCCCACGAGGAATATTGTTTAGACTTAAAATTAACCCACTATTATATATGTTTAGTCAAACTATTTCCGAGACAAGTATAAAAATGGGGGGTTTTGTAAGCAAGTAACAGATTTTTGATTTAGTAACAAGTAAGCAAGATTCAAACTTTGAGTTATCTATATGAGAGAGAAACTAGGGCATATGTGTTCCCCAGAAGCTCTTAACGCAGTAATCCTAATAACAGTAATTCTTTCTTAGTGTTTTGCATGCAAAGTTGGTAAGTTAGGTATCCCTAAGTGATTGGTCCTCCAAATACGGAATTTCACCTCGCACTTTGGTCCAACTATGGGTGTATGCTTTACTAACCCTTACCTTTACCTTAGATTAGACATCACATCAATGTATGGCTTAGTTTTCACCCTCACACCAAATGAAATTATACTATTAAATAGCATCCGCTAAATCTCTATTGTTAATTCTTTTCTCATTCATTACCTCCTTGGTCCGGCAAGTAGGAATGAGGTGAGTTCTAACGTTTGCAACCGTTAAAAAGACTTTTAAACGAAAGAATTAACAATACATGCATCAACACTATTCAAGAATAACTTAGTTTTTATTCATACTTTGTTAATTGCTAATAGTTCCCACAACCCTAGTTGTGGATTTTGCTACTCATGCTTGAGAGTTCACAATTCATGTTTACAATTAGAATAGATGAAACCCAAAATTTTCAATTGAATTGCACAGTGAAAATCTTATAAAACGAAATCCGAAAATCAGATTGCTAAAGTTTGCAAATAATGTCTAACATCCAAAAGCGAGGTTTATAACTCCTATTTATAGAAAACAAGTCCTCAATAAAAAGGAAATGAGTTGTCTGAACGTGGCTTCAGTTGACGACTCGACCTACGGACTGTGGGTCGACCTACAGTCCGTAGGTCCCCTTCCGTGACTCCATACTTAGGATTTTTCATCAGGTACTGGAACTTCAACACTGTGAATCCATCGATGGATTTGCAGGACGGCCCATGGGTTGACCTACGGTGTGTTAGTTACTTCGTAGCTCCACACTAAGTCACACTTCCCTGATGCTCCATCTATGCCTACCCAACGATGGTCCATCAGAGGACCTACAGTCCGTGGATCACTCCGTCGGTGGCTCCTTTTGTATAATTTTAGTTCTCATCTCCATCAACTGCATTCTAGGCTTATTTCCTCCAATTATTAGACACAAAACATTAATTCTAACACAAAATAGCCCAAGACACACAAAATTTAAGTGAAACATATCAAATATACCGTAAATTCATGGTATATCAATTCCCCACATGATATCATATAGGTATTTGCCTCCACATCATTTATAAGATCATAGGTATTCGCCTCCATGTCCAACATAATATGATATAGGTACTCGCCTCCACATCATTTTATAAGGATCATTGGTATTCGCCTCCATGTCCAACATAATATGATATAGGTACTCGCCTCCACATCATTTTATAAGGATCATTGGTATTCGCCTCCATGTCCAACATGATATGATATAGGTATTCGCCTCCACATCATTTTATAAGGATCATAGGTATTCGCCTACATGTCCTTTGTATAAAGGCTAATGGGTCTTCACCTCTTTTCTTGCTTCTTGAAGTTATATTACAAAGTTAGTCACCTCACATCCATCATCACATGACATGGGTAATCACCTCATGTTCTCTAACTTAGGAATATGGGAAAGCACCTTACATCCCTCTCACATATAGATCTAGAGGGAATCATCTCATACCTCATCACATATCATAGACTTTTGACTTAAATTCATTTTAGGTGAGCAAGTCTTTCAACCTAGAATCGTTCTATGTGAGGAAACCTTTCACATGTATACATTCATACATTCATAGAGTAGATCATGTGGGTAAATCCTTCCACAACAATTCTATAAACAAATCAATATTCATAACGTAAGCTCTACTCTCAAAGCCCTAATAATCATAGTTCATCATG
>JAJOOF010013741.1:0-24089 GCA_029582545.1 Solanum lignicaule
AGACCAAACCAACCCGACATTATATATATAATTTTAAAATTTTATTTTATACATAAAAATATTTACTTTGATATAATTTTTAAATATTTCTTATACTTTTTCATAGTTTTTATCTTTTAATATATTATTTCAAGTTTGAAACTTAGAATCTTAAATTGTTTTATAAAGATTATAGTCCATAGATGTTGCTAATTATAATAAAAATTAAATCAAAATCAAATTAATACTAATGCAAAAAGAAAATCAACTTAACACTAAGAATGACAATAATATTGAATATTTGTTTTTTAGTTTTACATTGGTTTAGACAATTAAAGTACATAATCTAATTTTAATTTTCTTTAATATTTAGTCATGTAACTAATACTTATTAAACTTATTTTTGCATGATTTAGTACTTTTAAATTATGATCATTTTCATTATGACTTGTTAATTTGCAATAATTATTTTACGCGATTTCATTATTATTATTATTTTTGGATATTTTAGTGTCATTAATCATATCATTGTTTGTGTTGTATTCTTAAGAAACACCTTAGATAGTTGTATTTTGGTAGGACTGAAGAAATATTTGAAGTACAAGTAAATTATATGTTTGTATGAATACTTTAGCGGAAAAACCCGAAAACCCAAAAAACCCCGAAAAAATCCGAGGTTGAAAAACTCGAGTTTTATTGGTTTGGTTTGGTTTATAGATTTAAAAATCCGACACAAATGGTTTGATTTGATATTTAAAAAACTCGAACCAACCCGACCATGTACACCCCTAATAACAACTACATCTGAGTCTCAAACTATCACCTGTGATATCCACTAAGGAAATATCGAAGAGTATTGCTCATAGTGTTACTACTAGTACTGATCATATTGCAATAGATCGTTGTTGTAGTAATAGTAGTAGTAGTACTGATTTTTCAAGGTGCATAATCCTTCTTATGTACATGACTTGGGTACTTATCTTAGTCTGCTCAAGTGTCCAAAATAAAATGAACGAAACAAATATAATTAAGAATTTATGAAAGTAGTGCCGTCCAAATCCAAGAAGTTAGGCATAAAAGTATTTATGTTAATTTTTGGAAACAACATTTTTTTACAATAAATGATGTTGTACTGTAATTTTACTATCTTTAGAAAAATCAATTTTTGAAATGTTCTAAGTATAAAATAATTTGAGAAAAATATACTTAGAAAAGAGACGCCACTTAATTTTTTTAAAGAAATTAAGAAAACTTAATTAAAAAGACTAACATGTTAAGTCTTTACAAATTTAGTGAAAATGGGTAAGAGGTTCTCATTTACATTTCAAGAAGGTTTTTAAAGCATTTGAAGTGCCCGCTAACAAGCGCTTATCCTACGACTTGACTAAAATATTTTTTGACTAGTTTTAGGAAAATAATTTACAATATTAACTTGAAAAAATAGTTAAACAAAGAACAATTTTATTTTTTAAGTTAAAAGGACCTAAAATGAAATATTTAAATTAAAGTACAAGTGATTAGAACTTTAACAAAACTAGATTAATAAGATTTATTTGAATCATTTTGTAAATAATAATTTAAACCAAATTTGGTCAATTAAAGCATGAAAACTATTTTAAATAAATAAAAGTAAGTTTTGACTAAAGATTATAAATAAAAATACAAGAGTTGATAAACAATGAAATTTTATTAAAATAAACTAACATAAAGAATATAGTTCTTTGAGAATTTAATCAAGTTAATTAACAATTTTAAAATTAGAGCTAAAATAAAATAAAAATAATTACAATCAAATAATAAAGAGAGGGAGAGAAGAATTTGGGCCTTTTGGGCCTATTGCTGCCCAAAAATATTGTGCCAAAAAGATGTTGATTTAACCCAATTCTCGTTTTTGTATACAAAAGCCGTATATCAGTGTAACAGCTTCTGGGAACCTATTCTTCGATTTCTCAAGGTTGGCTGACTCAATAAACAAATTATGGTCCTATTGAAATGTGAAGGGAGGAAAGACGAGAGCCCGTGGAACTCATCTAATATCACATGCATTAAAACAATAAAAATTCACATAAGAAACTTTTCACTTGAAGTCAAATACCAAAAATATGTAGATGGTTTGAAATACTAAGCTGCATGGAATCTAAAGGAACGAACAAGAATTAATTCATGCAAAGAAGGAATAAATGTATGAAAAATAATAATTATGTCTAAGTTTTTCTAATTACAGTGACTCAAATGCAAGGAAAAAATGGCACAGACATCTCATTTTACTAATTGACAACATATAGCCCTCTTTTATTTTTTTGACAAAAAAAGGTCTGCTGGAAATGACACTAAAAACCCAAAATTGGTCTCCAAATTGAGTTAAGGTGAGGGGAGAAACTTGGCTAGATTTATAATTCCAAAATGACTAAATGGATTACAATCATAACCAATTGAAGTTCAAAACTTAGCCGAATTGAATTTAATTGGTGAACTCGACTAAAATTCAATAGGACAAATTAATGTAATTAATTTACGAGTTTATTAACCTTAATGAAATAAAATAATTAACTTAATTGTAAACTAATGATTCAAAAATTATAACCATAATTTAAACTAAACTAATTTACTAAAATATTTAAAAGTAAAATCTTTTTGAGATGATTTTCGAATATTCATAAAATATCCTAATTATATACATAATTATGTAAAATATATTTATTATTTAAAAATTATAAAAAAGAGTGACAAGCTCTTTTTTTTTTAATTCTCTAAAACTAATTATTTTACATCGTTTGAAATTGAAGAAGCTCGATGATTAATCTATATTATGGAGGGTCAAAATTGAGTGTCAACAAATGAAACTAGCTAGGTTGGTTGGGTTGTCTTGCACTAAGAAATTCAAATGATTCATCCACAATATAAAAAATTTAACTTTTTCAAGCAATGATTTAATCCATTTGAACAAAAAAAAAAAAAACCTTTGACCCTATCCTAACTATGAGAACAAAAAATGTTTATTCTTCTTGTTTTTTTTATTGTAATTAATAAATGGCTTTGTGGTCTGTTTATTTTTACTTTTAATATTTCGCTTCATGAGTCAATTCTAAATTTCAGGGCTAAATTAAATTAGATTAATTTTAAATTTAAGTATTTGAAAATTGTACGAAAAATACTATAAGTTATCATAGCCTTCTCATATTAATATAATGAAAAAATACATCTTAAAAATATGATCAAAATCTAGCCGTCTAGCTTATGTATCTATTTGAACTAAAAAAAAAAAACTGACCCTATTCTAACTGTGAAGAACAAAAAGTGTTTATTCTTCTTGGTTTTTTGTTTGATATTGTAATAAATACTCAATTTATAGGTAAAATTATACAAAAAATACTATGAGTAGCCATCTTTTCCATATTAATATGACGAAAAAATACATCCTAAAATATTAATTAAAGTTGATGTAATTTGATTTTCAAAAAGTGAAATATAACTAGTTGAAAATCTAACATTCTAACTTCAAAATCTCATCTTACCCTTGATAATTATAGCTAAGAGAAGTCGTTATTTTTCTTAAGCAAAGACTTTTTTTCCTTCTTAAAACTGTGTCTTGTCAAATACTTTTAGACAAATCGAATTTGGGAGAGTAGTATATATTATGAAATTTAGAAAATATTTAACAACAAACTTGGTTAGTATACCTGTTATTTTAATGTTAATCCAAAGTTGATACACCTCTCCCTATAATTATTCTTAATGGATATCATGCACGACTTGCAGGGCACCACCACTTTGATCTGATAGTTATTTGTGTTAGGACCGAAATAAGTAGGTGTAATGCGGAAGCTAGCAAAGTAAACCTCAAAAGACCACGAGTAAGAAGATAAACGAGAAATACACCAAAAGACACAAAGATTTAACGTGGTTCGGTCAATCGACCTACGTCCACAAAGGAGATGAGCAATCCACTATAAATATGAGAGTACAAAATATAGAGAGAAAGAACCTCAACCAATTCACTAGGAATACATGGGAGGTTCACACAAGTGATAACGTATCACGCTTGTGATCCACAAATTCTCCCCCTAACCAAAACTCTCAAAGCCCTTACGACTACATTGTGAATGCTAATTAATTAAGTTAGAAGGAACAAACCTATATTTATAGAGTCCTAAAACTTTTCCTACAAGAAAAGGAATAGTAAAATATTAAAATCTTTTCCTAAAAGGAAAACTTATTTATGGTAAGAAATCAAGGCAAATTAAACCCAACAATTTAACTGGGCATGATGTTTAGGAAAGGAGTTAAAAAATAAAATAAAAAATTCTGGTCCAAATTATCTATAAATATTTGTGTAGCTATAAATAATCTCATTAAGGATAAAATCATAAGTTTAACGTTATTTTTGAATATGTAAAATGTCATTCTTCTTTTAGGATGACTAAAAAAATTACCACTGAAACTCTTGTGAGATTATGCTAAAATGAAAAAAAATATTTACTCCCTTAATTATCAGATTATTATTTTTTTCCTTACACACAATCATTTCACTTATAAACTAATTATTCCATACATTACATACCAAATCAATTTTTTTTTACACCATGTTCTCTTCCATTTTCACTCACTCCATATTATTCTATCTCATTTTACTAATTTTTTCTCCATTTTCAATTGCACAAAAAACCACAGAACATTGGCCATTATTGGCTTGAGTTTTTCATTAATTAGTGTTAAGATTCTAATGTCTTGTGTTCTATTGGAATTATCAAGAAAATGATAAGATTTATTTTGATTGTTTTAGCATATGTTTAGAGCATTCGTTCTTGGTATTTGAAATTTACTGACTCGACCAATACAAATTCACATCATGTAAAGCCTAATTTATGGGGATACACCCGGTGCGGGTAAGTTTTTTCCGAAACACCCCTTATAAAAATTGTTTCATTTTTATAATTCAGATCTCGAATTTGATTAAGAACAGAAGAATCTTATTAATTCTTTGATGATCGAGTGAATGAGTAAAAAACATACTTAAAGTATTCTGGTTAATTATTTGAATTTTATATCAGAACTAAAATGTGTGGGATTCCTACTTGATCGTCTCACCAAACATTTATTGAAACATACCCCAACTATTTAGCCCATTCAAAGATATTTTAGGTTTGCTTCAATTCCCCTAGCTTCATCATAAAATATTAGTTTTCTTCAAACCTTACCCTTACCTTGAAAGATTTTTCCAAGCCTTTTTCATGGTAAAGTTTGAAAATTAAGCGATGAGTGTTTTGCACATATGAAAAAATAGAAAAGGAGGAAGAATATTTGCACAATATTTCTTTAACGCTATTAGAAATTACATTAGGTGTCCATAAAATGGACTTCCACGATAAAAAAAATTGGAAGAAATTAAATTGGGCTCTTAGATACATCAAATACATGTATTTTTACTATCAGATACATTTTACATAGGATAAAGGCAAGCGAGAGAGTTGGTGTATCCCAGATACATGCAAATTACACAAGATACATGTATCTGAGATGCCAGACACATTCTGAAATACAGATATATATATAGAGAGAGGTGAGGGAAAAGCAAGAGAGTCATTGTATCTCAGGTACATATGAATCCCCTCGGATATGGTCTCTCTGGAAAAAAAAACTATTTTGATCTTATGTATCTGAGATACATGTATCTAGACATCTGGTGACCAAAATCTGGCATGAATAGTAATTTTGAAAACTCAAGCGAAGGCACATAATTAGGTCCTAAATTAGTGAGAATTTTGTTGTTTTTGAAATAAACTATAGATATTTGTATATTTATAAATAACCTTACAAAGGTTAAAATCAAATTATTTTTAAATATAAAAAAAATCATTTTCTTAGGACAAACTAATAAAGAAATTAAACTACTATCACATGAATAGATAGATACAAAAGATATACTTTTTAATTTTCGGCTTGCAGCAATAAGTGTTGTTTGCTTACTCTTTTTGTTTGAACAATTTATTTAACTTATTTTTGTATAATTAATTATAAACTCCCACTTTTAGTCAATGCACAGCTATTATATATTGGAACCAAATAACACAAAAATAAAACCAAAAACACACGCACAAAAACAATAACATGACTTCCCCATTGGTTCACCACTGAAACCCATCCCAAAACCAACTCAGAATAATCGGCTAAGTCTCGACCCACGGACAGACCCACGGTCCGTAGGTCAAACCACAGTCCGTGGTCTGTGTCCGTGGATCGAGGTCCCCTATACACAGCCTCTGATGCAAACGACGGTCGACCAGTACGGACCGTCATTCGATCCACGGTCCGTAGGTCTGACCGTAGGTGAAGGGTAACAACCAGTTAGCTGAAAATTGTTGATGGGTCAACTTCAGATGGTCATAAATTTTAGCACAAAAGGAATTATGTGTGCCATGACCTATGATATGATAGATAATTGAATCCTCTTTCCAACGCCACCGAGTTTGCTAAAATCCGACCTCCGAGTAAAAAGTTATGCTCGTTTTAGTGAAGGCCTGTCGAGCAGACCCGATCGACGGACCCAATCGACGGACCGTCGATTGATTGACGGCCCGTCAGTCCAATCCGTCGATCACTCCGACAGCAGTTATTTCAGGGGTCTTTTGGTCTTTTCCTATTTCGTTTAACCCCTAAGATACGTCGTTTAGACCCTAAATCATGAGATTATAGTAAGTTTAAGCCTAGAAACATAACTAGAACTTATCTAAGTCAAATCATTAATCAAACTTAGAAGAATTAGAACGCTAAGAGGAGAAAAGAGGTCAAGAACCCTAGTTCAAGAACGCAGCAAGTTTTCTTCAGTTCTAGCCCTGAAATCAAAGGATTTCTCTGGGAAATTCGTCACCAGGTATGTGGGATTTCACTAGTGGGTTCCTTTCGCCCATTAGGTCCCTAGAATTCAGTCAGTTTCTTGATTCCCTTATTATGAATAGACCTAGGGTTTCTAGAAATAAAAGAATTGTGTTGTTAATTTTAATGCAATCTATAATGCGATAACTTTATAAACATATTTTGAAATAAAATTGTTTTCAATTATAAAAAAATGACATTTTCTATTAGACAGATTAACAATATATTTTTTAAAATGTATCGTATAAATTGAAACTCACATCATATGCCTATTTATTTGGTGCATCTGTACCCGCCAACACCCATGTATAAACAAAGATTAGTGAAAATTAAATGAGTTCTTTGTTAGTACTGCCCCAAGCCCAGTTCTTCCCAGTATCATATAATTTGGATCGTCGTCTTCATTTCTCCAAGAGTTTGAGGCATGATGATCAATTAGTTCATCCAGAATTTACCCCTAAACATGTTGCTATAATAATGGATGGCAACAGGAGATGGGCTAAGGCTAGAGGCTTACCAGTGCAAGAGGGTCACAAATTTCTTACTCCTAATCTTAAGAATATTTGTAATGTTTCTACCAAACTTGGAATACAAGTTATCACTGCTTTTGCTTTCTCTACTGAAAACTGGAATCGTTCTAAGGTATACTACTTCCTTTGTCCCAATTTATGTGGAGTAACCGAGTTTAAAACTTTTACTATTAAGTATTTAATTTGTGTGGCTAGCTAGTAACAATTTGCACTTTGTGCAGGAGGAGGTTGATTTTTTGATGAAACTGTTTGAACAGTTCTTTGAAGAATTTATGAGGTACTTACTTGTATTTATGAGACAGAAAGAGTAGTGCTTTCAATTTTCTCATTAGTTTAAACTAACAGGTTTGGAGTACGGGTGTCTGTTATTGGAGGCAGATCCAAACTTCCGATAAAATTACAGAAAGGCATAGAGTTAACAGAAGAGGAGACGAAAGGCAATGAAGGACTTCATCTTACGATGGCACTAAACTATGGAGGAAAATATGACATGTTACAAGCAACCAAGAGCATTGCCAGTAAAGTGAAGGATGGTCTTATAAATTTAGAGGATATCAACAACAAATTATTTGAGCAAGAACTCGCTACCAAGTGTGCTAAAACACCTGATTTAGTCATAAGAACTGGGGGAGAACAGAGACTCAGTAACTTCTTATTGTGGGAGCTAGCTTACTCTGAATTGTACTTTACAAAGACGCTGTTTCCTGATTTTGGGGAAGAAGCTTTCAAGGAGGCCATACTTTACTTTCAGCAAAGACACAGACGTTTTGGTGGACACACATATTGAAACTCCTTTTGTTATTTCCTAATTCTCTTATTGTATGTGTGTTAGTATTTCGTGATCTGCAATATCCTCTCAAAATGTATCAGCCAAATTGATGGTTTGAAGCAAGTGAAATACAAGAAAGAAACAACCTTCCGGGGTAAAATATCCTCTTAGAACTTCTGTTTGTTAAGAGGGTTTCAAGGAGGCCATACTTTCCTTTCAGCAAAGACACAGACTTATAAGACTTCAGCCTAAGTTTATCAAACTGAAGTGTAAGATTTTCAAAATGAAATGGACAGACAAATCTCAGTAGGCTAGAGAATTACCCATATTGGCACATCCCTTTGGACATAAATCAAATGACATCACTATCATATCTAGAACTTTATGCAATCACGAACCAAAATGATCCAATGAATACAAACTTTATGCAATCCTTCCTCTCCATGATTCCAAAGTAGCACTTATTTACACTACCATATGAGTAAGAAAAAAGTGCGAGCATATTTACTATCTTCAATTGTTCACAGTTTGATTCATTTTAAAAAGACTTTGAACATTTCCATATTGGTTCCCATAAATCACGATTATGGCTAACTTACAAAAGGAAAGGGGAAAAAAGAATTGATAGCAATGCTAGTTATACATATGAAGATAAACACCAGCATTGCTGGCATTTTTTTAAAACTTTCATCTAGTTTAGTAGGGAAGCAAAAAAAAATTATGTCTCAGTAGGAAATGGAATGTTTTAGCCAAAATGGAAAAATATAAAACAAGCAGTGAGAAAAATGTTAAAAACTCTAGATTTTCCTCCCTATTATACTTGATGATGGACAGAATTTTTTTCCTCCCTTCCTTGGTTAATGGTAGTAAAGATTCGACAAAAAGGAAGCGGATATTTCTCACTATGATACTCTGTGTGTTGCTACCAATTGCACACGCAAGTGTACGTGGTCGCACAAGTAATATAGTGGCTCTTAAAAGAACCGGATTATCAAATCCAAAGGACTTGTCAATTAACTATTTACTAAATTATACTAATCTAATTATTTATTTAAGGGAAAAGGGTCAAATATGCCCCTAAACTATTCGAAAAGGTCTAGATATACCCCCGTTTAAAGTTTGGCTCATTCGTGCCCTCGCCGTCCAACTTTTCGTCTAGATATGCCCTTATGGGCGTTAAATGCCAAATGGAATTGCCACGTCATTTTTACATTACCACGTGACATTTATATTAAAGGGAAAGGGTCAAATATACCCCTAAACTATTCGAAAAGGTCTAGATATACCCCCCTTTTAAATAAACTACCCAACCCGTTTTCAACAAAAAAAATTTAATTTTAATTTTTTTTCGGTAAATCCCGAAAATGAGTAATTGACTAATAAAAAATAGGAAAAATATGAAAAAAATATATAAAATTAACGCAAAAAATTTGCAAATAAATATAGTAACCTTAAATTCAACAATTTTTTAAAATTTTTACTTTTTTTCGATAAATCACGAAAATGAGTAATTGATTAATAAAAAATATGAAAAAATATGAAAATGAAATTATGCTGAATTTTTAGGTTATATTTTTCATATTTTTTATTAATCAATTACTCATTTTCGTGATTTATCGGAAAAAAAAAAATTTAAAAAAATTATTGAAATTGTTGAATTTAAGGTTACTATATTTATTTGCGAATTTTTGGCGTTAATTTTATATTATTATTTTTTCATATTTTTCCTATTTTTTATTAGTCAATTACTCATTTTCAGGATTTATCGAAAAAAAATTGTTGAAAACGAGTCGGGTAGTATATTTAAAAGGGGGGTATATCTAGACCTTTTTGAATAGTTTAGGAGTATATTTGAGCCTTTTCCCTTTAATATAAATACCACGTGGTAATGTAAAAATAATGTGGCAATTCCATTTGGCATTTAACGCCCATAAGGGCATATCTAGACAAAAAGTTGGACGGCGAGGGCACGAATGAGCCAAACTTTAAACGGGGTATATCTAGACCTTTTCGAATAGTTTAGGGGCATATTTGACCCTTTTCCCTTTATTTAAAAGTGCCAAAAGTGTTTGATTTTTATTTAAATACTAAGAATGCAGGAATGAAATAATAAAATTACTTACAGTGATTTGGAAAATTCTAGGGTTGCAACATGTATAGGTTTCATGTATCACATCTCATGCATGAACTAACTACGGTTATCAAATTACTGATTTACAGGATTGATTTTATGATTATGGTCTCCCGACCTCTAATTGCCTACTCCAATTAGCTGTCTAACTACATCGTTGAGCGGGGATAGACAGTCATATATAATGGGCGAGCATTTATATTTTATCATGTTTCGTAACCAAGCTAGGTGTTCGTCCCGGCGTCCCTCCTAAACACAAATCAACTCAATTTAATGGAAGATCAAGCTTTTTGTATCCTTTGGTCTATCTAGCTTAGCGTCTCCCGAGTTTAAGAATAGACAAGAGATTTATCTCAATGATGGCCAGTCAAGAAATACTAAAACAAGAACACAAAAGTAATTTAAAGTGATAACCTATATTAATTCAAAACAATCGATGTTCAACAATTACCCATAGCTACAGCCCCAGATCACCGTGCATGCTATGCAAATTACAGACTTGGATACTAGCACTAAGATCTACTATCTTTTCTATTAATGATAAGTATAATTTCACCTTCTGCATTCCTCAAAACTTGAAAGAAGTGAAGAATGAAGAGAGGCTTCCAGCATCAGTAGTAGATGAAAATCACATGGTAAAAAATCAACTTAATTAATGAGAATTGTGTGAAGAACCTCTTTAGCTTCTTCTGTGAGTTTGTTCCCCAGCATCTTCAACATCAGTACAGTTTTTGGTGTGGATTTCCATAAAAGCATCAGCTGCCGGGTTCTAGGATGAGTGAAGGCCAAGGAAAATTATGTTACCTTCTTGACTCCATTTATACAGCACCAGCAGAAGGTGGGGAGACCTCAATATTCCTCTTCTCTGTGACAGTGACTCAGCATTACATTCTAACTCATCTCTTGCATCTATACTACTGACGTTCTTTATTGAGCTTTGCACTTTCTTGCTGATTCCATTAAACATTAGAGTCGCAGAGCCATTATGACCAGCATACATCTCAGTATTCGGTTAGACGAACCATTAAGATTTTCTGAATCTGTCGCTCTATTCTCACTGTATATGCTTGTATTTTCATTTCCCACTGGAGGAATATGTTTATCTATCCTATAATTCTTCTCTCAGAATTTCCCATTCTACACCTCACTCAAAAGTCCCTGAAAGGGCCCAATCAACCACAACTAGAATTTTCATACATGATTTTGAATTAACAAACTATTCATAGGTTTAGGCTTTCATTTAGCACTTTAGGTTTCGTCACCAATAGTCAAAACAAGAGCATGAACCCAGCTTGAAACTGTGAAAGCGATTACGATCTCTAATTACAATTTCTCTAATGTAAACTTTGGAAACAATCTTCATGATCTAATGACAATCTTGGCATATCCTTAAATTCTTGAAAATGTAAATAGGCATGCCAGCTTGTGTACTTATGAGTCCAAAACAAACAGCCAGATTCTCGCTATGAGAGAACAAAGCCTGTTCCTTCTCCTCCTGGCCGTAACCATAATAATCTCCATCATTAGATCCTGAAAACTTTTGGCAGGTTGTGTCTGGTGCATAACCAGCCAATCTTATTTGTCGAATCATCTCATCCAACATCATATACATCTCTTGACTTTGAGGATGCAATTTATCCCCTGCACTGAAGCAATGGATTTGACCACCAACATAAATAGAACTAATGCCAGGAACTTTTCTGACACCTCTGCTTCTGAGAACTACTCGAACAGAATTTGCCTTGTCATTTTTTCCAGCTAAAGAGTACATATTTGAAAGCAAGACATGATACTCGGTATTCTCAGGATACATTTGGACCAGCTCTTTCATAAGGCATTCTCCCAGCTCGCAATGGCGGATCCAGGATCCGATGATCGTGGGTGCTCAATTCTTTTAACATTTGCTAGCCCAAAAAAAATTCTTTCTAGAAGTTTACTGGAGCAATATTTTTATAATTTAATTAATAAATGAAATACAAAAAATAGGAAAGTGGAAAAAAAAAATATAAGCAAAATTTTGAAAAAGAAGTCAAGAATTTTCTGTTGGCCTTTTTTCAATAAATAGACAGATGTTGTCGCTGGGGCTCGAACCCTCGATGAAGGGCCCCAGCGCTCATAGAATCCAACTTCAGAACCACAGCGCCCATGGAACACTTTGTTTAATGGGTGCTGAAGCAAACTTTATATACTTTTTTCAGTATTTTCTATATACATATATAAAGTTTCTGTCGGGGTCAATTGGTGCTCGAGCACCCAAAACTCTCACGTGGGTCCGCCCCTGCCAGTTCGAGGTTTTTATGGACACTGCAGGACCCTAATAGTGATCCCAACACAACTTCATTGGGGGGAATCGCCATTGATTATGGACTCTGTTGCCACCATTATATCTCTTTCATGTTCTATCATCTTCAAAGCATACACGTGTACCCATTTATCCACCAAAACATTCCCCGACTGTGCACAAGCTGATAGCCACGAACAAAGTGTCACAAAATTCAACTCAAATCCAGATTCCAACACCATTTCACGTAGAAGCCCAAAAGCTTCCTTCGTTAAGCCATTCTCAATATACACTGCAATCATTACTGTCCAAGCTACTTCATTCCTCTCAGGCATCTTATCGAACAACAACCTCACATTTTCAAAACCTTCCCACTTCACCACTCCCTCCAAAACCACAGTCCAAGAAACAACACTCTTTTCTCCCATCTCACTAAAAATCCTTCTTGTTTTATCAATTAATCCACACTTCACATACATATCCATTACAGTATTACACGCTTTAATACTCGAACTAAACCCCATTTTTACCATACAACCATGTCCCTGAATGCCAAACTGTTCACACCCCATTTTGGCGCTTGCAAGGAAAACAACAACCATAGTATACTCATCAATCGAAGCATCACTCTTCCTCATATGAACAAACAAGTTGAGGGCATCAAGGGGGAAACCCCCGCGAGCATAGCAACCCATCAATGTTCTCTTCCATGCATAGAGAACAGACCCACACGCTGCATACATGTGGAGAATAGAATTACGGAGAAATGTATTTTGAAAAGTTACGAGACCTGTGGTGACGATGGAAGCATGGAGCTTCTTACCAACGTCCAAAGTTGAACATCTAGCGCAAGTTCTGAAAAGGGTCCGATAATGGCGAGCCAGCAGTGAGAGAGTACACTCTGTTTGCCATATCATGAGAAAGCTATAACTATACTTCTTTCACAAATGAATAACTGTAAAGAGTTTCGGCCTAATTTCGGTGTAAATCATTAAGGCCGGCCACTTTCCAAAGTTTTACAGTTTTTTCAAACAGTGCATTCGTGGTTGAAAGTTTGGAGTTGCACAAATATAATCGCCCAAAATTCGAATGACTATTTGAGATAGTAAACTAATTGATGAAAGAGAGGCTTTTGTTTCTTTCTCTATGATAAGCTCACAAATGATGCTCCTTAAATGAGCAATTCATTTACATTTTATTCATCATAAGAATGTAAAAAGCTAAAGTTAAAAGGGATATGGCACAGTACTCCTAGACTATTTTGGAGTACGTGTGTCTGTTATTGGAGGTAGATTCAAACTTCCCATAAAATTACAGAAAGGCATAGAGTTAACAGAAGAGGCGACCAAAGGCAATGAAGGATTTCATCTTACGATGACACTAAACTATGGAGGACAATATGACATGTTACAAGCAACCAAGAGCACTGCCAGTAAAGTGAAGGACGGCGTTGTACAATTAGAGGATATCGATTACAAATTATTTGAGAAAGAACTCGCTACCAAGTGTGCTAAACCACAGGATTTACTCATAAGGACTGGGGGTGAACAGAGAATCAGTAACTTCTTATTGTGGCAGCTAGCTAGCTTACTCTGAATTGTACTTTACAAAGACACTGTTTCCTAATTTTGGAGAAGAAGCTCTAAATTAAAGGAGGCCATAATTTCCTTTCAGCAAAGACACAGACATTTTGGTGGACACACATATTGAAACATTACCTTTTGTACTAATGGTTATAACTCTTAGTTTATGTGTGTGGACTTCATGATCTGCATCCTTTCGGAATGTATTAGCCAAATAAAAGATCTGGATCAAAAAAGATTTAGTTTCTGTATGGCAGCACCACTATTCTGTATGCCATTGATGTGACACAAATGACCCATTCATGCCATTATTTATAAACGAAAAACATATATTATCAAGTTGGTTGAAAACTACTACCTTGCTCTCAGACATTCGTAAGATGAATCAATGGTTTCATAATATCAATTGCATAAAAATAGAAGAACTTCCATTCAAATGCCTTATTTTGCTCAAAAGTTCATCTGCGTCATTATCATCACACATTGATAGATTCAACCAACAAGTTAATCATGTTCTTGACATTTCCTTTGGAGTTTGTGTATCCATCTCCCTCTTGGTACAGAGTCTCCATCACGCGTGCACAATTTAAAACTCGTTCGAGGACAAACATTGGTACTTCAGTAGGACGGAATATTAATGCGTTGTTTATATCTTTCCATGCATTTGTGATTTCCTTCTGAAACTCAATGTATGTCTCTTCCTTTGAAGCTCCATATTCTTTCATGTAGCATTCAATAATTGAAGGTATATGTGCTCTTTGTTGTTCAACCTACATGAAATAGATTTCAATATCTTCAGTACAATTATATATTTTGAACATTCAAAATTGAAAGTGAGACTTGGGAAACAAAATAAAAGAGATATTGTTGCTGTACTTACTTCATGTCCAGTCATATCACACATTATCCTGCTAATTGTTGAGGATGCTCGAACAATCAAAGGCTCATTCATCAACCATTCAAAAGTCTCTCTAGATATAAATTCCTCTATACCGACCAAGGAAGTTGTTGCTGTCATCATCTAGCCAGCACTTACAAGTGCATTCTTCATATACTCCTCACAATTTGGAGTATAGCCAGCATCCAACCATTGAGCTTCCCTAAGAAAGCTTGCCACCAGTTTCTTCATCTAAAATGGAAATTAAATATAAGCTAAGTAGGCTAGAAAATAAATATCTTTATTTATATATGGGTTAGTCAAGCAATATTACCTCATATTTTGCATAATATATGCGGTCTGATTTACATTCTTTGGCCAACATTTCCTCCATTTCACTGTAAACATCTAGAAGGGCTTGATAAACAGGTCTCGTATATGGAGGTAATGAATCCATCGCAATAATGTCCCATCTAAAAATCAGGATTTGTATCAGAACAAAGAGCTAACTTTTATGTCACACAATAACAACAGGAAGACATTTTTTTTTCATAATTCATCAATGAAAGATTGCAAAACGATTTATGAAGTTTATGTTTTACCTCTGGATTGCATTGTTGAAAGGCACAAGTTCGTCAAGGGTTGCATAAGCATCAAAAGTGTCATCAATGACACTGTTAATCTTAATTACTTTTGTTAGCATTTTTCTCGCACGACTATACTGAGGCTCAAAATACACCCCTAATATCCAAAAATAGCACTCGACCAATATGTCTCTTGCATATGGATATTTGTTTACAAAATCCAATTCTTTCCACCACCTACATCATATATAAGATTGATTTGTTGCATTTAATTCTCGTATTAAACCAAACTTCATAGTAAAATTAAAGAAGATAAATCAAATAATGTACCTGGTAAGCTCGCTAAGCTCTCTCTGGTGCAGCTTCTGCAATACATTAAAATTCAATTTCGCAAATCTCAAAAGTAAATCGTTGTGTGCATCAATGCCTTGGTAAATGGATATGTAATTCCTTGATCCCACCCTTGGTGTAGCTTTATGAATAGGGTACCTTAAGGCTTCAGTAACTTGAACTTTTAGGGAGTTGGTCAAGCTGGGGAACATGAACTCAAGATGATTGGTGGCAGGGGCGGATCTATGAAGGGCATTGGGGGTGCCACGCCACCCCCGAACTTCGACGGAAACTCTATATATACATAGGTATATATATATAATATTTATATAAATATAAAGTGTGCCACCCACAGAACAAAATTGGCTTGTGGTGCCACGGTCGGAGGGCAACTTTAGAAGGTTGAGGTTGCGGGTTCGAATCCCATTTGAACCTCTTTTTTTGAAAGACGTTTTTTAAGTAAAAAAAGGACGAATAATTTAATCAAATATAAAATTAATTTAATCGATAAGTTTATTTGGCACCCACGGAGTCTAAATCCTAGATCCGCCACTGATTGGTGATAAAGGTAAGAGCTTCTTCAAGAATCTCCTCATTGCGCACTCTCAGATGTGATGCTTCATACAAACTCAATAATCCTTGACATCATTGGTAAGCGTTTTCTTGAATTTTCCATCAGGTTCGGTGAATTGCTTGAAGACATCTGGTCAAACACCATGCATATTTTTAATTTGATAGAAATTAGTTTAGTTAAAATCCAAAATAACATAACCAGTTATAAGTCGAGTCAAAATATGTAAACTTCTCTCTCAGTACAGTATAGTTACAATTAGGAGCAACCAACAAAAAGCTACTGGAAAGGTTGACAACAAAGAAAAAGATAAACTTGAGTATGCTTTGGAAAATAATGAACATCCTCAAGTATCTGATCTATACAGGGAGCAGCTAGCAAAATAAGAAAGAATAATTTAGAGAACAAAGATGAAAGCTAAGGGAGCAGCTACTATAAAAGGACTAAACAGATACCAAAGAGAAATTGTTACCATAGAATAAACTACAGACAACATAACAGACCCTGCGCATTTTCCGCTCTCAAGACAGAGGAAAACACAGAAAGCTCTCAAGACAGAGGAAAACACAGAAACGAGTTAGATGTAAAGATACGGGGGAGGTTTGTCCAAATACTTCTAAATGGGGGTCCAACATCGGTCAACAACAAATTGGCATGAACCTGACTCTGATATCATGTAAAGATATGACACCTGAGCCTAAATCAACCCCAAAAGTTAGCTCATGAGAGGAGATTTGTCCAAGTCCATATAAAGAGACCAAATTCCTATCCATATACCGATGTGGGACTTGACAACTATCCACATACAAAAATGTGTTAAAACAATCAATTTTGGCACATTTATATTATGAATGACACAAATAAAAAAATGGAATCTTGAAAAGTACCTACATACAAAAATGTGATAAAATAATGTTTTTTGCACATAGTATAAAAGACAAAAATCAAAAAATGAAATCTTAAATAAGTACCCATACATACAAAAATGTGTTAAATCACCCAATTTTTGCACATAAATTATTAAAGACAAATACCACTATTTTTTCCAACCTGAGAGGTAACATGGATAGTGTTTAATTTTGATAATGGTTCCAAACGCAACGAGAATGAACAAAACTACATTGCTATGTGCAAATGTATTGAAGGCCAAAAAGAATGGAAGGAATACGTGGATAGTTTAGGTTTATTTTACGGAAAAGGGCCAAAAGTATCATGTACTATTCGAAAAGGTTTAAAAATATCCCTCATTCACCTATTGGGCTAAAAATATCCTTCAGTCAATCTTTTTGATCCACTATTATCCTTTAAACTAACAACCTTATATTTTTTAATTATTATTATTATTAATTATTACGTGGTGTCTTTTTATTGGATAAAATTTAATTCCAACCCACCAAACTTTCTCCTACCCCCACCCGACCCATATTGACATGGGAAAATTGTACATAATAACAAACTATTAATTCAAATTAAATTATATAAGCATAGTTTAATTTAATTATACCCCATAGCAAACTGTTGCTATTTCGCCTCTCTCCTGGTGAATCTCGCTCGCTACTCTCGTTCTCTCCCTCGCCTCTCTCACTTTTTATACAAACGCAAATGTTTAAAATACATTTGTGTTTGTATAAAGCAAGAGAAAATTGTATATATACATATATTTTCGTTCCTTCTCTCCCCTCTACCAGATCTCGCTCACCACTCTCCCAGATCTCGCTCGCCAGTCTCTCCCTCGCCTTTCTCGCTTATACAAACAAAAATGTATAAATTGCGTTTTTGTTTGTATAAAGCGAGAGAAAATTGTATATACACATGCAAATACATATATTTTCGTCCTATACACTTATAATTATACAATACAAATATTCCTCTGCACAGTTCTCTTTTGCCTTTCTCTCTTTCTCGCTTTAGACAAACACAAATTATACAACTGATCTTTTGTATATGTATACCGAAACAGAAACATATTATATACAACTGCTTTCTTTTGTATATGTATAGCGAAATATACATATTTATGTTTGCTATGGAACTCAATTATGCAAACTATAGCTATAACATACAAATATAATTTTTGTGTTTGCTATATGTGAAAGTTGCTCAATTGATATCCCTTGACCCAAACTCAAATACAAGATCCATTTAAAAATAAAAAAGATTTAATCATCTCTTCTCCCTCTAAACCTAATATCCTATTTTTTTTCTTCCCCTTTTTTTATTAAGCAATTTCAAGATCAATTTCACTATAAGTTGATACAAGTGTGCTTATATATTTTCAGTATAAGTTGCCCTTTTTTGACATTTTGCAACTGTGAATGTAATCCTCACTAGCCTACATCATGTAAGGTAAGAGAAGCTCATTGAAGTAATCTGAAATGCCAAGACTTTTAACAAAAATTAAAATTTAAAATCTAGATATATATGCCTATTCACATTAAAAGATTAGTTTTATGTAAGGCCTAACATCTGACATAAGCCGCACCAATTTTGCATCTTAGCAGATGATTTCATTCTGAATATTATTTGCATTGAGACGAAAAAACTAAATCTATATTTCACTTTGAGATTAATCTTGAAATTGCTTAATAAGAAAAAGGGAAGAAGAAAAATAAAATATTAGGTTTAGGGGAAGAGATGATTCAATTTTTATTTTATTTTTAATGGATCTTGTATTTGGGTTTGGGTCAAGGGATGTCAATATGGGTCGGGTGGGGTAGGAGAAAGTTTGGTGGGTTGAAATTAAACTTTATCCAATAGAAAAACGTCACTAATAATTAAAAAATATAAGACTGTTAGTTTAAAGGGTAATAGTGGACAAAAAAAGTTGACTGAGGAATATTTTTAGCCCAATAGGTGGATGAAGGGTATTTTTAAACCTTTTCGAATAGTACATGGGTATTTTTTGCCCTTTTCCATTTATTTTAAAATGGGTTACTGGGTTGGTTTTACCTAGGATGGGTTGGGTAGTTAAATTGGATTCAAAAAAGGAAAAAGGGTCTGATATACCCCTCAACTTTATCTAAGCGGCTCATATACATCTATTGTTACACAAATGACTCACATATACCCCTTTTCTCTAATAGAAGTGATTTTTTTGAAAAAATAAAAATTAATAATTTCATAAAAAATAATAATCCATGTAGAGGTATATTTGATCATTTTCAGACGTTTTTTTTTAATTCAACAACTAATTTGAATTTATTATTTGATGATCAAATTTATTTTTTCACTTATTTTCTTGTAAAATTTATTATAGATGCCGTATAAAAACTAAATTACAATATAGCTGCAAAAAAATTAGTTTTATTTTTTATTCTTTTTTTTCGTTTACGCTTGTTTCTTTTTATTTATCTTATTTTCACTCTAAAGAATGAAAGAAAAATGAAATAAGAATAAGAAACTCAAATAATAATAATAATAATCAAAGAAGTCAAGAAATATTTTATCTGTGAAAAATAATCATATACATGATTTTCTTAAAAATTAAATATCAAAAAAATTAATTTAAAATTAATTTTAGGGAAAAGGGATAAATATATCCCCGAACTATCGTAAATAGTATGCAGATATCCTCCGTCATACTTTTAGGACATTGGTGTCCCTGCCGTCCAAAAACTAGAACATATATGCCCTTCACTTTAACGGAAGACTAAATAAGGACACATGGTGCAATCTTATCCGTCGATCCGATATTTAATAAATGTCGGGTATGTGGATAAGATTATGACACGTGTATGTCCATTAGTATAAAGGGTATATATGCTCTGGTTTTTAGACGGCAAAGACACCAATATCCCAAAAGTATGACGGACGGTATCTGCATACCATTTATGATAGTTCGGGATATATTTGTCCTTTCACTTTTGTAATGAAAGGAGTATATGTGAGCCACTTTTATAACGAATGATATATCAACTCTAAATGATAATGTTGAGGGGTATATCAAACCCTTTTCCCTTTAAAAAATTATGTGAACCCATAAGATGAAGCCATTTGTTTCATTATATGACTCATCATTGTGATGTTATTGTGGTGTTAAAAAAAGGCATTTTAGACCTATAATAACGTCAAGAGCATTTTTTATCTAATAGGTGGAATGAGAGCATTTTAAAATAATTTGTAATACGTAAATGACATTTTTAACCTTTTTCCCAAATAATATATTTATGGACAAAATAATATATTGCTTGTGACATTGTCAATTATTTATGAAATATTAATTATTCAAATCATAATTAGAATTCTATTTTGATCAATTAAATCTTAGCCATTAATTTTCACCTATATCATGTGTCTCCAATTCAAGCAAAAACTTGAAATAAATAAGAGAAGAAAAATAGAGAGGAACCGAATTCCGAATCACCAAAGATGATATAGCAAAATAACCATTCAAATGAGGACGTGCTATTGAACTTTAAAATAATCATAAAAATAAATTTTGAGTGTAAAAATCTAAAACCAAAAAGAAAAGAATTTCAGCAAAAAGATGAAAAAAGAAAACCTATTTCTACAACCCCTCTCTACATAATGATTTATATGACAATCTCATGAAACGGTGTTGAATGATATATACGTGCTAAATAGTGTACTTTCCATTTTACTGTAAGTTTTAATTAGGAGTAATTAATTAATTACCTGAAGACATGTAATGCCCTTGTTGCCTCATGAGCCGGAAACGAAGAGAAACAACATAAAGGTGGTTGTTGTCATTATTCTGTGCATCAACGATGTTTTGAATGGATGTTTCGATCTCATTATGGAAATGATATGCCACTCCCAATCGTTGAATTGTGTCTATCAAAACAAGTTTTTGTGGGCTATTCTCAGGAGTTTCCACCAACATTTTCCTCATCATCTCTTTTAACTGATCAACTTCAAGTTTTTCTTGGGCAGTAATTTCCTGTATATATAGGCAAAAAATTGATCAACCTAGCTATATATTAATTTTGACAAATTCAAACAGAAGTACATACTGTTTGTTGACTAGTGTAGGAGAGGAAATTGTATCCCCAAAATGTTGATGGAAAATTTGCCAAAGGACGTGAAGAGCTGCTGGAAGAATAATGGTCATAATTATCCATTGCTTGCGTCCTTATTGTTCTCTCCCTGTTCCCGTCCGCGGCAGTAGTTATTAATGCTTGATTTGTCCTTCTCTTTCGCTTCAGATAGTGTTCGTTCAGAATTGATTCAGGTGGCGAGGACCCGCATGAGTAGTGTGTTTTGAGTTCACATCTCCATTTAGTATTTGGCATATTAGGAAACATTTGAAATGCGACTATTGCTTGACTCATATCTCTCTCTCTTCAAAGGGTTCTCTCTTTTTTCGGTTACTTTAATTTGCAGCTCCATTTAGCGACCTACATATATAGTGGCATGCCAAATTAAATTGAGTTAATATTATGGGTGTATTTGGTACGTAGGAAAAATATTTTTTGGAAAATGTTTTGCAATTTTCTCATGCTTGATTGCCTTAAATGTTTGGAAAATGTTTTCTAAATCAACTCATTGGGTAAAAAAACTTAATAATGCTTGAACATCATTGGTAGCTTTGAATTTTCTATCATGATTTCTGAATTAATTGTAAATAATTAGAGATAGCAATAGAACAGAGCGGCGAAGCAGATTTGAATCATATGTGTGGTGGGCGCGGGGTAGACTTAGTTAGAAAATTTATGCGAAATGAGACTATTAAACTAAAAGCAAATTTTCTTATTGCATTGTTGAAAATATGCAAGCAAAACAAAACAATAACGATGGTTGAAAATATGCAAGCAAATGAAAACAATTAGTTTAATTTTAAACTAATTGTTTAAAATCATGTATTTGATAACTAACTTGCTTGCACACATGTTTGTTTTCTAACAAGGAAACGCAAACTGGCTTATACCAGATTTGACATTAAGTAGGAAATATACATATGTTCACAGCATGATTCTTTTAATAAAATTATTCACTAAAGGTTAAAGCGAAATATTGATTATAAAATACTTTGACTAAATTTCCATAAGAAATGGGAGATAATAAGGAAAATAAAACAACGCTAAAGTATGGCAATTAGTGGGAGAAATCGAGTCTAAATGCAAATAGTACGCACATACTTAGTACTTATAGGTGAGACCCAAGGTAGGTATGTAAGCGGCATCTTAATATAAATTAATTAGTATTAAAAATTAATAATATTTGAAGTTAAGTTAGGAAAAAGTATTTCGAAATTAATATTATGTTTGGATACGAGAGTACAATTGAATTTTGTGAATCAAAATTTTAAAAACTCATAAAACCAAATTTTCAATTTTCATAAACAAATAAGTAATTGGAATATTCTTCACCACTTGAAAGGCCGTTTTTGTATGCTTTGCCCCAAGTTCACTTAACAACAAGCGAAATGTCAACAATATCAATAGACCGATTAAATCTAGGACTTTTTTCGAGCGTCTTCTCCATAGAAATCCGAATCCGAACTGATAAGAAATGGTAGATGAAATCTGAACTGAAAATAAACCGTTGAAGAAGAACTTAATATGAAACGACAGATAGAACCTAAAGAAGATGAACTGAATATGAACTATTGAAAATAACTAAAGACAATAATAGAGAAAACACTTCTGTTAAAACTAGATTACATAAAAAGTAACAAAAATAAATGTTATGGAGAGAATGTATGGTCAAATACATAAATATTTTTCTCTACATACATAGATTAACTCAAAAAGGAAGAGAGATAAAAAAAGGGAAAAGAAGAAAACGCGTAGTCATTAAACTTTGATTGAGAAGTTAAAAAATAAAAAAGAGTACTTAATATCATATTTATCCCTCCCATAAATTATGCACATAATCCAAAAAAAAGGGAAAAGTTTAATATTAAATTAATAATATTAATAAAACACGATCCAGTCTTTGCCATATTGGTAATTAAAAAGCTAAGTTTATAATTAAAAATAAGTATGTGCATATTCGGTTAATAAAAGTCTTAAATTGTATATTCTTGTAATTTTCACTAAGAAATTTATCATAAAGATAAGTATTAGTATTTAAAATTATTATGAGAAAAATTAATATTTTTATAAATTAAATATTATAAAATTATTTTTTACAAAAAAAATGACCAAAAAAGAAGACAAATGTAATTGTAGTTAATTATTTTTAAATCGGTTTAATTTTTGTAATTGTATTTATCTTTTTTAATTTTGAGTTACAGGGAGTAATGGTTCCTAAAATATAGGTAACCGATTAAAAAATTTCTTTTTCATTTTTAAAATTCCACAATTCATTTTTTTAAAATTTATAAATTTGAATTTAACATTTTAAAAATTATTTAACAATGATAGAAATCTTTAAAAATTGTTTGGTACGAAGGAAAATGTTTTCCTAGAAAATGTTTTCCTGGAAAACAAGTTGATTTTTTACTTATTTTCTCATGTTTGGTTGGTGAGTAGAAAATATTTTTCGGAAAAGATTTTTAATGTTTGATTTATGAATGAAAAATATTTTTGAGAAATATCTTTTATTTTTATTAGAGTAGAAAATAATTTTTGAAATTGAAAATATTTTTTAGAAACAAACTTAAATTTTTTTTGGGGG
>JAJOOF010013742.1:0-19586 GCA_029582545.1 Solanum lignicaule
ATATTGGATTCACCTAATAAGTTGGGATTAGAAATTATCGTGGCTTAGACAAATTAGATTGTAACACAATTCTAGAACAGAAAAGGGTTAAATATACTTCTGTACTATAGGAAATAGTTTAAATATATCCTTTGTTATACTTTTGGGCTAAATATACCCTTTATCCATTAAATATGTGGATCCTATTCCTAGAATAAACATGAAAATTAATTAGAACATATGATATTGGATTCACCTAATAAGTTGGGATTAGAAATTATCGTGGCTTAGACAAATTAGATTGTAACACAATTCTAGAACAGAAAAGGGTTAAATATACTTCTGTACTATAGGAAATAGTTTAAATATATCCTTTGTTATACTTTTGGGCTAAATATACCCTTTATCCATTAAATATGTGGATCCTATTCCTAGAATAAACATGAAAATTAATTAGAACATATGATATTGGATTCACCTAATAAGTTGGGATTAGAAATTATCGTGGCTTAGACAAATTAGATTGTAACACAATTCTAGAACAGAAAAGGGTTAAATATACTATTGTACTATAGGAAATAGTTTAAATATATCCTTTGTTATACTTTTGGGCCAAATATACCCCTTCCGTTATACTTTGGGCCAAATATACCCTTTATCCATTAAATATGTGGATCCTATTCCTAGAATAAACATGAGAAAGGTTGAGATCAATTTTAAAAACCCATATCATTTTTATTCGGTTAATACCCAAAATTGTCAACTAATTAGCTTCAACTGATACATGAAAACTCATTTTATAACTATTGTTCCCATTTTTTTCTCTAAAATACAGAACATTAAAAAAATTGTGTGTTATACTGTTCTTGTTGAGTTTATTATCTGAGTTGTGAAGTTTTTGAAAGTTCAATTAAGGTGGTGCTTGAAACTCCAATGATTTGGATTGATGTGCTAAAATTAGAATGCACATTAGGTGGAGAAGTTGAAAACAAAGTTGTTGGATTTTTCGAATTTGTGGCCGATGAACTTTTAAAGTTTGTGATTGAAAGTTGTTATAAATCAACCGAGTATTGAAAATTATTGTTATTGAAGTGATCAAAACTGATTGGAAGAAAACAACCTTGACATTACTCCATTGTTGAGATTTGAAGCTTTGTTGGGGTTGGGCTATGGGTTATTTTTGTTGTTGGCAGGCACATAAATTATTTGGGTCCTTCTAATTAATCTCAATCCTTTATGTAATTCGATAAAAACGATCTGAGTTTTTAAAATTAATCTCAACCTTTCACATGTTTATTCTAAGGTTGGGACCCACATATTTAACAGATAAAGGGTATATTTGGCCCAAACTATAACTGAAGGGGTATATTTGGCCCAAAAATATAATGAAAGGTATATATAAACTATTTCTTATATTACATGGGTATATTTGACCCATTTCCGATTCTAGAATAGTTGATCTTTTATATTCAGTAAAAAAGTTTTTTTTATTAATTGAATTGATATCCAATAAAGTCTACTTTAGTACTAGATTACTATTTTTTATATCCAGTAGTTGAGAAGATATTCCAAAATTGTTTAGTTAAGTAAAAAATATTTGCCGGAATAACTCAAAATATTGCCTTCAAATTAGGTCAAAACAGAATAGTCTTTCTTTTCTTTTTGAAAAAAAAATTGTTCATTTTAATAGTTGCACAGTTTGCGCCCCAAGCAACATATAATTCATTAATTAATGACATATTCTTGGCTTAACTACCATTCGATATCAATTGTCAAAGTTTGAATGTAACTATGACCCTTCTTATTCTAACCATCTCCCTAAAGAAAAGAAAAAAGAAATGAAACTACAAAAAATTAAACAGAAAAACATTTGTTATAATTTAAATCCGTCAAAATGTGACTATGATATTTAAGTCAATAATAGGAAATGCTTCATGATCATTTTGAATTTGAACTTCATACACATTGCACTTCTATTATTGTGATTAGGATTAAGGATATATGGAACCACATAAAAGCATTTGGGTTAATTTATGTTGAAATATACAAAACTGCAGGTAAAATATTGGAAATATACTTAATTTTATATTTTAGAAATCACAAGAGTATTCGCAGTTGTTATTCTTCAGGTGCTCATTGAGTAAACTTGCTCATGTGCAATATCTTATAAATCACATAGAAGATATAAATCATACTAGGTAAATCCAGTATGAGGAACTCGATAGAGAAGGGACCAAGTGGGGAAATCCCCTAACATTCTTTTGAAAAACCACACCCCCTACACCAACTCAATCGACTGAAAGAAGACTTGGTGGGATTTGATCTCCGATCTCTCTTATGTGATACCATTACTACACCAATTCAACCACCATGTGGGCGAAATTTACTAAAACTATTAAACTAATTTATAAAACTTCCTTAAATGTAAAATTTAGGAAAAATAAAATAAAGTTGGTCAAGAATGTGTGACGTGCAATATTGAAATTCGAGACATATGAATTCACAATCACAAAGAATAGACAAGGGAGTGCTCTTTTTCATTAAAATTATTAGGAGGAAACAAAAGGACATATTACCACTTGTAGCCACTTGCGCGGAATTTCATCATATATAATATATGATTGAGACATAAAAGAATTAGGTTGAATATCTTGTGGATAACCCCCTCCATCAAAAAAAATATATTAATAAAAAGAGATAAGTATTAAAAACACCCCTAAACTTGGCGTGAATTATTACTTTAGTCCTCCAACTATTGTCAGCCTTAAAAACATTCATCTACTTGAATAAGTAAATTTAAAAACACCCTTCTTATGTCGTGCATATATGTGGAATTTTTCTGCTAACGTGGTGTACACATAGATATATGTAATACAAAATATATTTAAAAATTATTTAAATAATTAAATGCTAAGAATTTAGCAATTTAAGAAGATAAAACACCTCTTTTTTCTTTTTAAAAATTTATTTTTTCTCGTTAGCTCACCCCATGCTCTACCCAATACCCTAACCTCACACCTCACTACCCATCCACTCCCAAAAATAAACTCTTTTAAACTTTTTTTTGGCGGGTAATGGGGGAGGTAGGGGGTGGGGGGAGGAGACTCGGTGGTGTTGGATAAAAAAATTAACAAAACTTTTTTAAAAATTTGGGAGGTGAGGGGGTGGATGGGTGGTGGGATCGGGGTACCCGGGTAGGGGATGGGGTGAGGTAAGCACAAAAATTTCTTTTTTTGAAAAAGAAAATCTTTACTAAATTTTAGCATTTAATTATTTGTATATTTTTTTAAGTATATATATCTATGTCTACACTACATCAGAAGAAAATTTCACATATACGCATAGGTGGACGACATGTGACATAAGATGTGTGTTTTTAAATTACTTAATCAAGTAGAGGGGTGTATATAAGACGATCAATAGTTGGAGGACTAAAGTAATAATTCACGCCAAGTTTAAGAGTGTTTTCAATAATTATCTATAATAAAAGCAAGAAAGAAAAGACGGCGAACATTTTGGAATTAAATAAGTTTTACAAAAACTAATTAAAAGAAAAAAAGATATTTCTTGATGTTTGAGCGGAAAAAATAATTAGACAAGTAACTTGAAAATCATTTCCAAAATTTAAAACAAACATCCTTTTCAATAGATATATAAGCCAAGCTAATGTTTGATCTCAATTTTTAAAATTTTTTTGGGTGAAGTTTCACTATGAATTTTGAGAGAAATATTTGACTATTTCAAAAAAAATATAAATTATACCTATAACTTTTAAAAATTATTAAAAGTATCTTTAAATTTGTATTATCATTTTATAAAGAACATGTTCCATTAAAAAAATAATCTTATAACATAATTGCTAACAATCAACAAAAATAAAATAATAACATGGGCAAGAGCAATACATTAATCGCATACTCAAACTTGTCATTAATTCAAAATAACATAGAGGAATAATTATTATTTATTAATGCAGTAATTTGGTAGATAAATATTAGTTGGAATTAATAAATAATAATATAAAGTTTGGGGTAATTTTAATTTTTTTAAAAAAAATTCAAATATTAAAACTTGGCCCAAATACTACTTTTTTCTAGTATCTGGAAACTTGAGATATCTGGCAAATATATTTGCTAAGTGATGATAAGTTATATGACCAAACACTATTTTTCAAGTTTTTTTCAAATATATTTGAGGCCAAACGGATCCCGAATTTGAGAAAATGAAGATAACTGAAAAGGGGTAAAAACTAAAAGTATTTTAGAAATTTTTTATATAGATCTACTTTGCATCTGTTATATTTTTGGCATTAAAGTATCATTTTTGCTAGTCAGCTAGCTCAAATATATGCTTTAACCATTCAAGTAGCTCAAAAATGTCCATCCTACTAGGGATTATTTCAAAACAAGGAGAAAATGATATTTTTGTCCTTGTACTTCTAAAATGTATTATTTTTACCCTTAGTTTAAAGTTCAGAGACAGGAACTTTTAATTGTATAGATTTAAATAAAAATTTATATGAAAGATTGAAATTACTTTGACTATTTAAATTTAATTATGGTGCACTGTCAATTTTATTCAATATAAACTTTAATTATTAATATTATATTTTAATCAAATGTTTGTTCAATTATTTTATTTCAAAACTTTAGTATCCTAGACTGAAACTTGAAAGACTAAAGTTATTGTACATAATATAACATATAAAGATATAGTTCAATTTCATTTCTTTTATCATATCATTTTTAAAATTACTAAGATAAATTCACTATTACTAATATAAGAAAATAAACTAATTAAGTACAAAAAGGTATTACATGATTTTATATTTTGAAATAATAATTCATACTTGATGTTTAAGGAACAAGAAGCTTTTTTTTTGGTTGCTAATTATCACCATTAGTTTAGGTTAAAATGAAAAGCCTATACATTTCTTTTTCTATTTTTCTTATCATATTTCTCAATATTCAACCCCTCAACTTTAAACAGAGAAGAGAATCCATTCATTTGAATAGTTCAAAAACAAAATCAATTCTCTTTTTCATGTTTAGGAGAAACCATCATTAGATAGGGTATTTTGTATTGCTTCACTAGTTGGAGATATTTTTTTATCTAATTTACTAACATTGAACACATTTTTATACCAAAAACATAATAAGTGGTAAAAGTGGCCTATTTTAAATAATTTTGAACATTTTCCCTATCTAAAAGGGTTGTAGTATAAGAGAAAAGAAAAATAGTTAATCACACTAAATATATCTGTATAATATTAATTAATTTGCGATATATTATTTGAATTTTAGATTCAAACATTTATACATTCTATTCTATAAAAATTCTACACTTAGACTACTTATTAGTTAATCCCTTTTGTTTCAAAATAAATGTCTTCTTAAGAAAAAATAATAAATACATAACTAATCTATACATAAATATTATTAATAGTTACTTTACGAAAGTATAGTTGTTTTAAGAAGAATGAGGATGGAGAAATGAAAGGAAATAAAGGCGGCACAAATCCAGATTAGTCAAAGTTTAATTAGAAAAAAAAGGAAAGTAGAGTGTTGAAGTTGTGGGCTTTTGGGTGTTGTTTTGAGAAGAAGCAGTCATCGCCTCTGGTTTGAAACTGTTTTTTTTTTTCCTAGACAGAACACTCAAAAACTAGTAATCCTCGCATAACTCTCTCCGCTTTCTTTTCCGTAACACACATATGCAACATATATCTTCGAAACACACATACATTTTTGTGTGTAATTCATCAAACGAATTTTTGTGTGTTGTAGGTAAGTAAATGCATCAGAAAAAATCAGAAGTTCAGATCGGAAAAGAAAGCAGTTGCATCTCTTCCGATTTCAATCCTACACCGCCCCTTGTTTCTTCTTCTTCTTTATCTGTTCATCAGAAACATACTTTGATTTCTCCTCAACATACTGCTATTCAGATTTATGTAGAAAATGATAATGACCCAATTCAACCTCATACCCCAACCAAAACCACCCCACATAAGAGACCTCATTTGGGTTCTAAATCTGTCTTCAAATCTCCATCTTTATCTACTTCTCTTCATAAATACCCTTTAAAGCCTCAAAACCCATATAACAATTTCCATATATATCCTTGTCTTTGTCATCTTCGTCGAATTTTCCGTCTCCATATACGCCTTATACTCCTTCTTTCTCTACCCTTTTTCTATTTCTTCGTTTCCCATCCAACCAATTCTTTCTTTTTGGATTTTCTTTCTGCTTTTGCATTTTCCTCTGCCCTTTTGTTTTCACTAAATTTAGCACTCCCCAGACTTCCCTCAATTCGCTTATTCCTTTCTAGGTCTTTGCCAATTAAACTTTCTTCCTCCAAACAAGTTTCTAGGAATGCTTTGCCTGTCTTTTGGTCAATTGGGTCACGAGCAAAAATTGATAAAACCGTGAATTCAGGTTGTTATGTTCAGGCTTATAGTAATGGGGATGTCTATGAAGGGGAGTTTCATAAGGGCAAATGTAGTGGAAGTGGAGTTTATTACTATTATATGAGTGGCAGGTTTGAAGGGGATTGGGTTGATGGCAAGTATGATGGGTATGGGGTCGAAACATGGGCAAGGGGGAGCAGATATAGGGGCCAATACAGGCAAGGTCTTAGGCATGGATTTGGGGTTTATAGGTTCTTTACAGGTGATGTATATGCTGGGGAATGGTCTAATGGACAAAGTCACGGCTGTGGAGTTCATACTTGTGAGGATGGGAGCAGGTATGTAGGTGAATTCAAGTGGGGAGTTAAGCATGGCCTTGGACACTACCACTTCAGGTAAGATGTACTCATTGATATTTTACTTTCATTTTTGTTGTCTTAGTTTTGACCATATGTTCATCACCAAATTAAAGTTTCGTTCTGAAATCCAATAGGGGCATGATATGTTTGTCCATATGGATTTTAGTACAGCTTATAGATGATGGCATTTTATCTACTTATTTGCCTATTGGGAAAGATGCTACATATTTGGAATTTGCAGACAGTTAACACCTTAGATATGGCCTACATCATGTCAAGCAATAAATTGATTGTTGTTGTTGCTGTTTTGTTGACTATATATATATATATATCTTATATAAAGCAAAGTATGTGGCCTTCTTGAAATACTTATTATCATGGTTAGAGGATGGTGAAAATATTCGTTAAGCATGTTGCTTTATGTCTCAAAGGAAGGGTAGCATTTATCTAGTAGATGTCACTATATAAATTTCTATTTCCATCTTTGTCCTTCTCTGAACTAATTAAATTTAAAAGGCGACCCTCAGTGCTGGGCTATAAGATAAGATAAGTTTATTGTACTACTTGATTGCCGGTAATAAAGAGCTTCTGTAAGAACTGGAAGACTTTTGATTGTATGTAGAAGGATGCAGTTTATTTTAAAACAGTAGGAGAATAGTTAAGCGATCATTTGGTACAACTGAACGAGAGCCAACCTTATGTGTTTACTTCGGAGTAGACAAAAGGAACAGTTATTGTCCCATTTTTCTTATGTCTGACCTAATTAGTTAATAACTTATCTTATGAGCAACAAGTTGAGTCCGCTCCCTTTACCTTCTGTCCAGCTTTCCCCAGTTCCAGGGTACTGGATGATTCAACAACAATCAATATGTGCCTCTCTCCTCATTATTTTGTATCTCATCTCCATGTAGTCATTTTTTTGTCATAAAGACGGTCCTTTTCTGTAGCAGGAGTATTCCCTTTCAAAATAATATCTTTTTGAGGGGTTGCTGATTAGTACTGACACTAGAATCGGATGTAGTGAATCTTGGGAAGCAGTTATCTCCCACCAGCTATAGTGTTTTAATTTATGTGAATTGTGGAGCATCTTTGTTTCTGCTGAAGTGCATTTCTTGCCATTCCACTTCTTTCTGTGTGACCTTGCATAATTTTGACGTCAGTTGGAAGAAATGACTAGTAAAGTATACAATCATGCTCAAACGTGATACTATCTTGAAAAAAATTCTTAATGATTTCCGCCAGTAAAAAGGTAACTTGGTGGTTAATTAAATTTGATGACTGATGACTGAGGTTAACTGATTGTAAAATGATATAAAGCTTCATTGGCACTAGTATCTTGACAATGGAATCCAGTTCCCTTGGTTGTGGAATGTCAGGAGTCAATCTTCTGCAAGTGAGACAGAAGTTTTATGGGCATTTTCAAGAGAACATATAAGCCTATGTTTCAGAATAGTTTATCTGCTGACTCTGCATAAAATTTGCTAAAATGGCAGAACTAGGTCCTGAATCATGGGTTGATTGGCTGTCTAGATAGTTTGGATGATTTTGCTCTCTATTGCAAACTTTCGGATCATATTAAGATTGTAATTTGGAGACTGATTGGGAGAAGATATGCATAGATATACTGACTACATTCTGTTGAGATTTATGCTATGGGCATAACAACCAATAAGATCACTGATATTGACGGTTTTGTATGATTGGTTGATAATTAGATTTTACAAACGTTAGAGAAACTAATTGCTGATCGATCATCTCAGAGTATTGCACGTATGGTTGTAGAAGATATAAAACCGACTAAGTCAAGACAAGAAGAGCGTGACTATTTCAAAATATGATTGGAATAGCAATTCGTTGGCATAGCTTTATTATAAAAGATTGGTGAACTTCCTTTGAGTTTGCTACCCCAGCTACTTCATTTATATATTAGTTTAAATTATCAGCCTAGGAGGTCAATTGCTTGCCTCATATGAATTGCTAAATCCCACTTTTTATTTTTTCAAATTTTTTTGGGTGTTGTGGGAGTTTGGTGGTGGCGTTTTGTGAAGGCACATTGCCCATACTTCATATATGTTAAGCAAATTTCTAATCACTTATAGCACCTGAAACTAAAAAGCACTGAAAAAGTGATACAGCTGTATCGTTTGGAAGTTAATACCAGAGAAACATTTATATCCTAATTTTTTTACAATTATTTCCATTTTGTGAGTCTAGAGATCCATGTACCAGGTAACTTATTTGGATCAAGTAGACAGGATGAAGTGGTCAGTTGAACATCATAATTATCACGAAGAACTTCTTTCCCATTTTAATGTTTGTGTGCTTTAAAAATTTGTTATGGACTGTGGCTGTATGTCTATATCTGAGTTAGTGCAGGGTTCTCGAAAAATAGCATTTCATTGGTGAAAGATATTGGTTGTAATGGCGATGATACTTGGTAGTGTGACTCATAGTTATCACCAAAAAGTTCGAAACAAGAATAACTGATACTTGGGCATAGTTTTTACCTGACAGGTCCTTCATTTTTGCAGTACAAAGCATGCTCTGTTAACTGGTGCGATGATGAAATGACAATGAAGCTATTGGCTTACATGTTTTATTTATATTTCCTGCCATTGACTTGGTTTTTACTTTTCAATATAGGAATGGAGATAATTATGCTGGGGAATATTTTGCTGATAAGATGCATGGTTTCGGAGTATATGTTTTTGCAAATGGGCATCGGTATGAAGGAGCCTGGCATGAGGGAAGGAGACAAGGGCTTGGGATGTATACTTTTAGAAACGGGGAAACCCAGTCTGGTCATTGGCAAAATGGGGTCCTTGACATTCCAAGTACACAGAACAACTCCTATCCTGTATCTCCTGTTGCTGTTTACCATTCCAAAGTGCTAAATGCTGTACAGGTGAATTATTGGTTTATCTTTTAAAAACTAGTTATTACATCTGAAGTTATTGATATAGAAACAGGATATTTATTTTCTAGGCTACTCAGATAGATCTACTTCTCCAGCCCATGATACAGAGTGTCATACGTTCGTTCCCTTAAGTAGTACTTGAGTTGGCTTATAAAGGATTATATACTAACATAATTATAGCCTATTTAGTCAAGCTTTTGGGAGGCCAAAAACACTTATTTTTTAAAAGTTTGGTCTTTGGCCAAGTTTTCAGTAGGAGAAAATAAGTAATTTGGAGAGTAGAAGAAATTGGTTTTCATAAGCTAAAAAATAGCTTTTCTCAAAAGCATATTTTTAAAAAAAAACTTTTTTTTAAAAATTCACTTAGAAGCACTTTTAAAGATTTGGCCCAACTCTAATTGCTGCTCAGAAGTAATTTTTAATTTGACTAGCCAAACATAAATTGCTCCTCACCAATAAAGTTACCAAGTTAAAAAAAAAAAAAATTGCTGCTCACCAAAGGTACTTTTTTTTGGACAACTCTTTTTCATACAGGACTTTTCGAAATCAGCTTTGATTAGAAGCTTCACCAAACTTGCTATTAGTACTCCTGCAGAATTCAAACTTCTCAATGTCATGTACTATGCGATGACACGACTTATCCGAGTCAGTTTGATTCTCAATCTGACAGTTAGGTGGGAAGAGAAAAATGCAGGTTTAATTTGTCCAAACACTGATTGCTTTTCCATATTTTAACCAGGAAGCACGTCGAGCAGCAGAAAGGGCCTATGATGTGGCTAAGGTTGATGAGAGAGTGAACAGGGCAGTTTCAGCAGCCAACAAAGCAGCCAATGCAGCTAGAGTAGCTGCAGTGAAAGCTGTGCAAAAGCAGATGCATCATCATCGCAGGAATAGTGATGACCTTGCAATGTTCAACTGATGGACTTGTTTCAATTCAAGCCATAAAGTGTTCATCCTTTTTCAAAGACAGCTGCAAAGGGGATTAGTCCTTAAATTATTGTTCTCCGTTCAATCACTTTTGTGATTTCCCTACCATGCCCCATGCGGAAGCTAGTTGTATTGTCTCTTGGATTTTTGCCTTGTCTAAGTTGTGCATTCTCCAAGCTGCTGCATTACGGTTCAACCCCTTGCTAAAAAAGTGGATGACATTACCTGCCGGCTTACCTTTTTCATTCATATGTTTTGTAAATACAGCAAAGTTGTAGAATATGAGGTTTTGCTGTCCAGAGAGAACCTCAACCCTACCAGTCTTCTCATGTGTACTAGCACTGTTGAGAATCAGTTGGAGTCATAAAAGGAAATAGAAAGCCTCGTCTTTATTATGTCTGACTAAAGTTATGTAGCTGTATAATTGCTTGCTTATGTTTGGATGAGTCTTCTTTGGGTGTGGGTTGAGGATTTAAACATACTCAAATCGTACTTTTTGTTTTCTAACATATGATTTGACAGTCTGTAGGAGATACTATGTAATAATTACTTTTAACTACTGAATTATATTGGAGGTTCGTCAATCAGAACTATTTTGTGCATAATAACCAGATTTAGAATTTTCTTGAAAGACCAGACATGTAACTATGCTGGAAAGGATCCAGATGTAAGCAATTTGAGTTGAAACATGAGTACATATAAGCAAAGCAAAATCAAACATTCAACTTGCATAAGACATTCAGATTCCAGTGTCTAGCTCTCTGTCTGCTCCCTTAGCCTTCGAATGGTGCTCCTAACAGTGACAGCACTTGCAGTGCTGCCAAACAAGGGAATAAGTCATTAGTACTTTGCGTAACACAGGAAACAGAAAAGCAAATGGTTGAGATGAAAATTTACTTGAGCGTATAGGCACCCCCTGCTTTGACTTTACCACAATCTTTGCAGCCCCAAATACCAACAGCCTTCCTCTTCACGGCATACTACATACATTACAATGCCAATATCTAATTAACATTATTACCAATGCAATGATGAAACACATGGTCTATGCTGGTATACCTTCCCACAGAACTCACAAAAATACTTGCTGTGCTGACTGACCTCCATCTTCTTAATCTGCTTCCTCAAAGTAAGGTAGAGCTAAGTCGACTTCTCTTGATCTCGAGGGAGTTTTGAGGATTAATGGTCATTTTGTGTGCCTAGAGTGGGTGGTTGGGTGCGCATGATATTGGAGGAGGCTCATTGTTCTGAATACTCTATTCACCCGAGAGCGGCTTGCTCCATGTGTTACTTCTCGTGCCTCAGCCTATCTACCTCCTTATTTGGTATCAGAGACAAACCGTCCTCTCCGGAGGGAGGAGCAAGGTTTCGCATAAGGTCTATTTCTGGTGTTTTTACCGCCAACTTTTCTTTATTTAGTCTTTTACTTTTGTTAGAACCTTTAGTCCTGAAAAGTATGTATATTCATAAACTTTGTTTATACTCTCTTCATATATTAATTGTAGTACCTTTTATATTTTGTTATAATCTTTCAAACGTTCGTAGTTATATAAGGTATGTTAATAGTTTTTTTCATATATTAGTTGTAGTGTTTTTCCTTATACTTTAGAACAAATAACTTGTGTCTTTTCTTAGATTTTAGAACAAATATATGTTTGAGTCTTTATTGTCAAAAAACAACAAAAATATGTCTATTTCAGAGTCTTTACCATCGTCTTCCACTTCTTGTAAATCTGTGTCTTTCCCGTGAACGTCTAGTTCATGTAAATCCTTAGCCAAGGTAAACATGTCTCCTACTTTGAGTAAAACGTTGTCGTGTAAATACGACTACCTTTATGAAGTAGATGTGTGACCCCCAGAAAATAAAATATCGTCCAGATATCTACCACTGTTAAACCCATATTCTGCCTTTGTAAAAAAGTCTTGTAATTCTTGGATGCAAATCCGCTCCTTGGTCCAAAAAAGCCGAAAGGAGTCAAGGAATTTGTTGTTGCGTCTAAATTTGACCAGCACCCTATTCTTGCAAATCAAGAGGAACAGTTCATCACTTTGCAAATACTAGAGGATTTTCCGTGACAGTGGAAAAGCCTAGGTTTTACCCATATCCATTTTGGTGCTGTTAGAGTTGTGTTGACATATCACGGAAGAAAAGGCCAACCCGTTGTGGCGCGTATTTCCCTTTTAGATACCAGATACTATGAATACCAACATGCAAACTTGGGTACGTCGGAAATCACTCTCAACACAGGGTCTGTCTTTGTTATTATATTTTGAAACTTCAACATGTCCCTACATGATCTATATCTGATGGAGGCGTTGAAGATGTCCAAATACTTGGAGCTCCTCAAGCTAGAGATGCCATACATGCTACTCTTCATTGTCAGTTGGCTTGGAGAGTCCAAAACTATGCTATGGACCTATCTCTTCCTAGTGGCCAAGTTGCTTTGTTCCTAAATGTAGATGCCACCAATTGAACCACTCAGTGTATCCAGATCCCAAGGAAAATATCTAGAGAAGAGCTTGTCAAAGTTCTACCTAACACACGGGTCACGAAATATGAGAAGTTGAGAGTTCATCCTCAACATCTCTTCTTTGATGAACCTAGCTTGACCATTCCAAAAGTTGATATGCTTGGTCACTTTCCCCACAAAAGGCCAAACCAAACAGTCTCTATCCATATGTACCAATCCCATATTGATCTTCCTTAGGATAAGGACCCACAAACTATATCTTGGTTTCTAAGTGGCTTTAAGTGTGAGCATGATTGGATTTGACAATTCAATCATGATGGACGTGGTATACAATGGTTCACTCCATGGAACATAGACTGTGACTGCAAAGGATACCAAGAAGATGACTTGGATAATGCTGCTACAAGAAAAAGGTATGGAAACTCTGAAAAGGAATTCAAAAGAAAATATGATGACGAACACCCAACTATTGGTTCTCTAAGTCATCCTGACAAATACGAATTCCTTGTTTTGTACAAAACACAAAATAAGTCAGCTTTACCTACTCAAAATGGTACTTCCAGAAATAAACATGCTCCTTAGTTATTCATGATATCCTTATAGGTTCCAGTCACACATATAATCTCCCCTCATATTGCACATTTGAAAAGGATAATCTAATCCATGCTCCAAAAATACCTCAAAATAGAGTTATCCTATAGTCGGGACAAATTCTGCCTACGGGCAACTTATACACAACTTCTAATTAGCAATCCAAAGATATCATGAGCAAAAATGGATTGTTGTCCACAAAGAGTCATTCTGTCAAGAGTATTACTCCTACACAACACAAAGGTAACTACATGGGAGAATAAATTGATAGATTCTTCTGTCCAGAATGATGCAGTTATCAGAGCACTGGAACAAAAACTACAACTTATCCGGCTTGATAAGTGCCCACAAGAGACATCACTCTTCCGGTTTTTTGATCATCAATAAAAAGAGATGGACTTTATAAGTGATCGAATCTTGGAACTAAAATATGGTAGGATTGAATCAGCAGAAACCCCAATCTCTCTCCCTACCTCATTTCCCTCGTCTCCACAGACATACTCCATACTGAGGCAAGATAATCCTTTCTTTATTTTCAATGATCATTCACCTATGCCAATGTAATTCACCCCTGTACCAAAATATGAAAACAAGTTTGACATTGCCAAATTTGTTTGGGATCGAAAGAACGCAGTTGTGCCCCAAAAGAAGACTGAAGCAACACTACGACAATCAAAAAAGAAAATGGATCTTCATACCAAAGTAGACAACAAGGACGTACCTATATCAAGTTGCATAGCCCCATCTGGGGACCTTGTTTGCTTAGACCCAAGTCCATCCATCCAAAATGTTGACTTGGAGGCATCCAGGTATGATATGTCACCTAAAGACCTCAACCCAATTGGGCATGGTCTTCCTGATGATGATTTGGTCTTCCATGAACGGAGCATCCTAGATAATTGATCAACCCTGATCAAGAAGTTTCATAACTCTACAACTTAGATAAGGATGATAACCCTGATTCTAATCTCTTTATAAAGGATACTTCATCGAGCAATGAAGAGTTCTATGATGTTGTTGAATGACAAAGTTGAAAGTAATTCATCTTTAGATGAATATCCTGAACCCAGTATCTCTTAGATTGACTTCAATGAAGAATGTGGCATAATCTTTAGATGTTGATGAGCCACCGTAGCTCACCAAATGCCAGCAAAGGAATAAAAGAAGAAGAAAATGCCATAGCCAAGCCCGAAAGGCAAAAATGATTAAGCTAAGAGAGGAAGCATCTACCTCAATCGAATGACCCAATCCGCTAGATGATGAATATCCCTAAAATAGGCGATCCAAAAAGAAAAAAGAAAAGATATGTTTCATTTGCTGGATGAACTCGCACCTTACAAGAGATTGTACATACTCTAGGAAAGCAAAGAGAGCCGCCTAGCTCTTAGCTGATGTAGTAGAAAATAGTAGCATCTGTACCATTAAGGATGATAAAGATGATATAGTGGCTAGTAAAAAACACCAGAAGTGACTTCTATTTCCCATAGTCCCGTATCTCAGTTGAAGGATATTCTATTTCAGACATTTGATTTGAAGGAAACGGAAGTCAATGTCATCTCAGGCGTTGAGACTCCTCATGTCCAACTTGCAATCTATCCGGCCAAATGGGATAGACCTATCTAGGTAATCGCTTTCATGGATACATGAGCAGTTGCATCAACCCTACTATCCTTCCAAAGGGGCAATGGATTCCACATTTTCAAAATTTTAATATGGCTTCTAAAGGGATCCTCACATCTAGGGTGATCACAAAGAGTCCTATCACAAATGAATTCTTCCCAGGTGTATAATTTATAACCAAGTTACTTGGTTCCATTATACCAGGGACTGATCTTATAATTGGATTTGACATCTACAAGCAGCTCAATGATCAACTCAAGGTAAAAACACAAGGTATAGCCTTTAGGGAAAAGTTTAAACCTAAAGCACAACCACAAGGCTATTTCCAATCATTGAGGATGAACGGGTCAAAAATATTAAGTGTCAGCTAGTGGAAGAATCATGTGTTGATTCCTACAAAGAGTTCATGAAGAAGCATGATATGCTACTTGTGTGAAACATCCAAGTAGGTAGATAAGGTACTAGTAGGTAGCTTGCAAGCAGGTGGATAAGCAGTTTATTGGTAAACTTTTCTAGGAAGTCTTGTGACGAACTTTGCTAGGATGTTTTGCGGTAAACATTGGCGGGTAAGTGGTAAGTTGTAATTCCTTGCACATGTCATCAGGCGTCATCCGATTATGCAGAGGTTTGAGGTGTTGAAGATGATCTTGAATATCCTTCTTCCATCCACCAATCGTCACCATGTTTGGTGTGAGGTCGAAGAAGCTTAGTGGCCGATTTTTTCTGTTCCTTGTCGGGATCAGTTTTGAGTCTTCTTGAAAATGTCTCAAGCCTTGACAAGAAATCTTCCATGATATTGTCTTTTCCTTTGAGATGTTTCACTCAAAAATTATAAGGAGAGAACCATTGTGCCCATCAAAGGATCTGGGGGTTCGGGATGAACTTTGGGTTTATCTGGATCATTTTTGGGAAAGCCCTCATATCCATTTCAATCAGAAATTCCGCATGGATTAGGAAGAAGTTAAAATTCTTAATTCCATTTTTACAGCTAGAATCTCCTTGAATGTGGAATGATAATGTTGTGCTGCATCCTTAAATTTTTCACTGACATATCCACATATTTTGTGTTGTCCATCCTTTTTTTCTAAAAGGATAGCACTAAAATATTCATTACTAGCATAAATCTGCAATATCTTCAAACCATCAGAAGGAATATGTAGGGTTTTGACCTCTTTGGATATGTCTTTGCAGACTATGATGAGTATGAGATTTCGACTCATTTAGGGCTTTGTTTTCATAGTTTTACTATCCTCGATGCCTAATTTATGCTCTAAACTGATGTTAAAGTGTTGATTTGCAGCAATGAAGGCTAAGGAGCAAGGTAAGGACATTACCGGGAAAAAAGGAGTGAAAAAGCTAAAGAAGTTGAAGGAAGACAATCTTGGTGATCGCCAAGACCACTCGGCAAGCCGCTGAGTGGCTCTTTAGCTTACCTAAAGTTTCAGTGTGCCATACCTAGTAAAGAACCTACTTGGCAATGGAAATGGACAGTCGATGGACCACCGAATGGATCGGTGACCTCGACCCTGATCGCCTAAAATCACAAAACCCTGAGGATAAAACGCCAAGGCAAACCGGCGATGGAATGAAGCAAAGGGCACGTCGCTGATTTTGTCGGTAATGCTCAATTTACTTCGCTTAATGGTCCTGAAGGCCAAAACTTGGGATACTATAATTAAAATTTGAAAAGCAAAAAATATATCTGGCAATTGGGAATCTAAGCTGAGTCATATCCAATTTTTCTTGAGTTTTTCTATTGTAGAACTTAAAGCTTTTGAGACTTGGTTTTGAGGAATTTTCAATTGGGTTTGTTAATCAAGTTGATTTGAAGCATTGTAGAGATTTGGGAACCATTACCGAGTTCATGGATAACATAATTGGTAATTGTTTCTTCCTTTTTATGATGTGTGGCTAAAACCCCAATTCTTGGGGTGTGATCATGTGATTATTGGCTTAATTAGCTTATGGGTATTGTTATTTACTAATTTAAATGCTTAATTGAAGTGGATTTAATCGATAGTTGTGTATTAATATATGAATTGTAGGTGCAAATGCAATTCTAACTTAGTGTTATGGGCTTGCTTGAGAAAGAGGTTTTAGAACCAAGGTTTTCGATTGATGATTGTAGTTATTGGCTTGATGTGGGTTCAGCTTGAGCGAGTGAATTCTAAACTCGATTCTACCTATCTAGCTCGAGAGAGTGGATAAATTAAGGTTTTGTGTTGTTTATATTGTTAAGCTTGTCGAGGTTCGAGAGAACTCACTTGAATCGTATAGTTGTTCGAGAGAAAGCTATTGCATTTATAGTCTCGCCTATCCACAGAGATTCTGCAATTGTTAGTGAATTCCAATTACCCATATAGTGAAATTAGTGTATAATCGATCACATCCCGGAATTCCTCTCTACTTATTGTTTCCCCTGTTTTCGCAATTGTTTTAGTTGTTAATTGACAAACCAATTCCCCCATCTGACATTTGTGTCACCCCTTTCGAGTTATCTTATTGTTTTCGATAATATTTATTCCTATTAGACCACATTTAAAGCTTCATAACTGAATTCAAACTTGTACCGCTCCCTGTGGGTTCGACCCCAACTCTTCGTTAGGTTTTATACTAGATTACGATCGCCTACACCTAGTATTGGATGATGTGTAGTTGAGCGTTTATCAAAATAGCGCTGCTGCCGGGTGATGAGTCCAAAAATTAGACTCATTTAGGGCTGTATTTTGATAAAAATAGTGTCCTCAAATGCATACTTTGTCTCAATGTCTGATGAAAACCCTTAAGTTTTAGGTATTTGGAGTTGGAGGGAAAGCATGGACACTACTTAGCAAAAATGAACAAAGGCAGCTGAAAGAATGAAGAAATGGAGATCTAAGAATCGCTGAACCCGTTCGGTGAGTCGCCAAAAGGTTTTATCCTCACCTTTTGTTCCGGTGTGCTGAGCCCTGAACGAAAGGATCAAATCGGTGGTGAAAAGGAGCAGTCGGCATGTCACCGAGCAGTTCCGCGAAACAGTACTATGTCGCCCAATGATCCAAAACACGATGATACTGAAGGATAGAGCAAAGGGCGGATCGCCGAGTTGATCGGCGATCTCGACTAACGACGCCGAATGATCCGCTGCAACACATATTTTTGAAAACTATAAATACTCGTTGAGAGTTGTAGCTTAATATCAAATTTTTAATATAGAATTTTTAACATAGAATTTTGAGTTCTAAGTTTGGAGAGGGTTTTGAAGAACTTGAAGATTCAAAGGGTTTCAACTCCAAGAATTTAGACTTGGGTCTTGTGGATTCTTCACTCTTGGCTTGTTTTGAGACTTAAATCTTTATACCCATTTGAATGCAAACTCATATTGGTATAAATACCTATCTCTTTTACATATCTAGCTAAAATCCCAATTCTTAGGGTGTGATTTTGTGAATATGGGTTAGATTATCTATTGGGTCTTGCTTGTTGATGATTTATTTGTTGTTTAGATGTGATTTCGTTTAGTAGTTGTGGTGGAAGTTAATGAAATTGTAGTTGCAAATAGGATTTCACCTTTGTGTTTTTGACTTGCTCGAGAGAGAGGTCGTAAAACTAAGACATCTGATGGCCGGTGGGATTGGGTCGACATGAGGTTCAACTCGAGAGAATGAACCCTTGTCCTTCTCCCACAAACTCAGCTCGAGAGAGTGAGTGGGCTAAGGCAGAGGCTATTCTTCATGCGGCAACTCGGTGTTCGAGAGAAACCGAGTTGATTTGGGGTAAGTTGCTTGAGAGAGAATTAACCCCAACTATAGTCTAGCCTAGTCACAAATGTTCAATGGATTTATTATCAAAAGATGTACCCAATAGTTTAGTTTATCCCGTATTTCTATCACATCCTAAGAATCCCATCTCCTTGATTAGTACTCTTTGGATTTTTGTTGTTTTTGCTTACTTGTTACAACTCGGTGTTCGAGAGAAACCGAGTTGATTTGGGGTAAGTTGCTCGAGAGAGAATTTACCCCCACTATAGTCTAGCCTAGTCACAAATGTTCAATGGATTTATTATCAAAAGAATGTACCCAATAGTTTAGTTTATCCCGTATTTCTATCACATCCTAAGAATCCCATCTCCTTGATTAGTACTCTTTGGATTTTTGTTGTTTTTGCTTACTTGTTACAACTCGGTGTTCGAGAGAAACCGAGTTGATTTGGGGTAAGTTGCTCGAGAGAGAATTTACCCCCACTATAGTCTAGCCTAGTCACAAATGTTCAATGGATTTATTATCAAAAGAATGTACCCAATAGTTTAGTTTATCCCGTATTTCTATCACATCCTAAGA
>JAJOOF010013743.1:0-25940 GCA_029582545.1 Solanum lignicaule
AATTATATCCGTTGGGACCCGATTTCCAGTCCGGTTCCGGTTCTGTTGCCAGCCATAAGTTCAAACCATTCAACAAACTCATGAAGGATGCATGCACATTGGTCAACCCAAACAACATCACTAAGAACTCATAGTGCCCATAGCGGGTCCTGAATGTCATTTTGGGTATATCCTCAGTCCTACTCTTTAACTGATAGTAACCTAACCTTAGGTCAATTTGAGATATAACTGATGCACTATGCAACTGGTCAAAGAGATCATCTATCCGAGGCAACATATACTTATTTCGAATAGTGATCCTATTCAACTGTCGGTAATCTATGCACATCCTCATACTACCAACTTTCTTCTTAAGAAACAAGACAGGAGCACCCCACGGGGAAAAACTAGAACAGCTGAAACCTTTCTCAAGAAGCTCCTGGATTTTGAGCTTTAATCTCTTTCAATTCTGTCGGAGCCATGCGATAAGGAAGAATGGAGATGGGTCGAGTGCCCGACTCCAAGTCAATGCAGAAATCTATATCCTTATTCGGAGGCATACCAGGAAAATCAGTAGGAAACACTTCCTTGAATTCAGACACTACATGAATAGACTCAATAGTGGGAGGCTCGACATCAACATCCTGAATATGAGCCAAATACGCAAAACACCTTTGCCCCACCAGTTTCCTTAGCCCGAACGAAAGATATGACCCTAGTTGGCTTAGGATTGTACACCCCTTCTCCCTATAACCTTTCCCTACCCGGGATCTCTAGAGTTACCGACTTAGCATTACAATTAGGAATAACATAATAGGGGGACAACCAAGTCATGTCTAAGATTATATCAAAGTCAGCCAATCTAGAATAACCAAAGCAACCCAAGTTTGAAAACCCATAAACAGGATAGGACAAGCATGATATACATGGGTGACTATGACAGACTCTCCAACTGGGGTAGAAACATGGATGGGGGCATCAAGCACATCACAAACTGTATCAAATCCCAAGGAAAAATAAGCTAACACATATGAATAAGTAGAACCCAGTTCAAACAAAACAATAGTCATCCGATCACAGACAAGAATAGTACATGTGATCACTACATCAGATGCCTCAGCCTCAGTCTTGCTCAGAAAGGTTTAAAATTAAGCCCTATCATCTTGATGGGCAACCTCATTGCCTGCTGCACTACTTTTCTACATGCATTACAATTTCCTCGGCCTCCACAGCCTCACTAATTTCCTCCTTGACCACCTTGTGGATGTCCTCTGTCATTACTACTGTTGCCCACTGGTACCATTGCTCTGGTCTGCTGCTGCACAGGTTTAGATATGTGTGGATAGGGACAATCTCTCTTCATATGTCCAGGTTCTCCACAATTGTAACACATGCAGTCAAAAGACAACCTACTGCCACACGAAGGTGTGGCTCCCTTACTATCCTGAATAGTATTATACCATGCAATTACCGAGTAACCACTTGTAGAAGTGGGCATGGTTGATGGAATTGGCCGGATTGCAAGTGTCGGCCTACTTGAACCTCTGGAGTAGGAACCATGAAAGTTACTTATGTTCTTGGAGTTCTTAGCCAAAGCCTTGGTCTGCCCATCACGTTGAAGTCCTTCTACTTTCTTCACAAAGTGTGTCACCTCATTAAATCTTTTACCTACAAAGGTCATGTGAACAGACAATACATGCAATTCAGGGTTCAATCCCTGGATTAATAGACAAATCCTCTCCTCCTCTATAGTCACCAATTGTGTAGCATATCTTGACAAGGAATGAAAATTAGCCTCAAAAGCAACTATAGTTATACCACTCTGCTCCAAGTCCCTGAACTCATCCTTCTTGCGATCCCTTATAGTATAGGGCACATACTTCTCAAAAGACAAAGCATGGACCTGCGACCAAGAGAGTGGGGGTAAGACTGACGATCTGTATTCCACATTGGCCCTCTACCACTGCTTAGCCTAGCCTTGAAGCTGGAAGGTCACAAACTCTACTCCATGCAGGTGTACAATGCCTAACTTGTGAAGCCTCTCATAGCAATCAAGAATGAACTCATAGGCATCCTCACTATCAGAACCATGGAACACATGTGGCTCCTGCTTCAGAAACTTAATCAACATCTCATGCTCAATACCAGTTATCACAAGACCAATAGGGGACTCAAGAAGGCATCAGTGCCTAATGCTCCATCCATATTGGGAACAATAGCAACAATGGTGTGGTTGACTAGAGGTTGAGTAGCTTGCACTGTGGGAAGGACTCTAGAGCCGAATAATCCCTTCAGAAAAGTCATGATTTATTGTGCTATTACTAGGTCTAAGGGAGGAAGACCTGTAGTCTCAGCCTGTGAATCCTCCTCTTGTCCAATATCCTCCTCGTCTTGGATCTCCACATTCTCTTCTACCTCTTCTTGGGGTGCAAGAGGGTCCTCTTCCCTGGGAACATTCTCAACTAAGGCTCCACCACTGGCGGGTGCTACCCTTCCTTGGATAGAATAGTGAAAGAGATTAGATACCAATTTAGATCACCAGATACCAATTGGAATCAAGTCATAGCACGAAAGGAGAAGAAGACAGAGAGATTTCCTAAAGTCTTGTAGCCTCTTGAAGAAAAGTACATATGTCTCTGTAACGTTCCGAAAGAATCTACTAGCCTTGTTTTGGTACAATGAGATCAATTAACATAGGGCTCTCATACCAACTTTATCATGACCCAGACCACCGTAATTGACATCCACACGAACCCTTCGGTGGAAAAACCACTTTTACAACCCGACTAAACAACTTAAAGAAACTAAACCATTTAAAGATACAGAAGCAAGTTTAACTGACTAATTAAATATGGAGTTCCCATAAACTTGGAAGGTCTAACAAAAACAACTTAGGATAACCCTCACTGAAATTCAACCCATAGACGTGAAAGTCATTGTACCCAAACTCTACCAATCAACAAGTCTAAGAAAAAGAGGGTGCAAACTAAACATAAGTAAAATGTCTGAACACCTTGTCTGAGTCCGAAAATAATGGACTAAAACTAATGATGAATCCATGGCAGCCTGAAAGAATTGTCTCACCCTCGAATCCGGTCTCGGTCAATGATCTCCTAGCTGAGGTCTATCAGTAGCCGCCTAAAGATGACATGTACTTAACAAAAGAAAGAGCAAGTGCAGTATCAGTACACGAAACCACGGTGTACTGGTACGAACGCGTGGCTACTCTGGTCAGCAAAATATAAGCAAGTAATCACAACACAGTAAGCACACATATATAGGATGCACAATTTAATTATCATTTCAGGAGCAAGATACATTTTCCCAATATAAATGATAGGTAGACATGAATGTAATAATGACACGTGGTCCATGGAACCCACACCCAAACTGTTAGTGTATCGGAACGTGACACCCGATCCAATATACATATGTTAAAACATGACACCAGTCCAATATTGTCACGATCCAAGGGTACCCCTAGATGTAATAAGGCACATAGAACTCCGAAAGGCTCCATGTAAATCACTTAGCATATCATAACATAAGCAATAGAACAATAAGAGTTAAAACTCATTTCAAGTACTATATTTTCATAAAGGAAAGTGGAAGTCTATACTTGTCTCAATTAGCCATTTATTACAAAACTTGAATCAAATAGGGTAACAACCCATACAACAAAATCCGAAAGGAAAATATAAGAAAAGAAACTACAAATGAAAACATCCATCCTTGAATCATGAGGACTCACCAACAAGCTAGGAAAAATGAACAAATCCAAGCTCTATCCACAATGGGGACCACCTTGAGAACCGGACCCTACATTTGGGGAAAATGTACGAAAATATGGGTTAGTACAAAAATGCACTAAGTATGATAGCCATGCATAAAAACATTGAAATCATGCTAAAAAGGGACATTTTAGTTGAATGCATGCAATTTACTAGTTTAAAGCATCATTTTGAAGGTAATGGAGAAGCATAAGTCATAAGCATAATCAACTCATACATTATCATATCATAACATGAACATATCATAATACCCTCCAAGGACACTTGTGCAATGCATGAATAAGATCCCATAATCTCACCCATAATAAGTAAAGCCTTTTGAATAGCTATAGTTCATAATTCATGTTCTTGTTCATACTATCATAGTAGGGAACTTAACCTTAACCGACATAGACCATGTGAGATTACCATGGAATCCGGTGTCTACCCCACACCGAAAAAGGGTTGTCCTACTTGCCTAAGGTAGAACCATACTCTTAGCTTAGGTGGATCCACTAGGTAAATACCTATGTGGGCACATAGTTTATAGGACAAGGAGATTGCTTCTAGAAACCTGGACTCAACTAAGGTATAATGTTTCCATCTCATGAGATACATACTATGGGAACCCAGACTCAACTAAGGTAGAAGGAACCCATTTGGAATGCCGGACTCCATTAGTGTAAAAGCTTTCATTGGGAAGCCGGACTCTACTAGCGCATAAGCTTCCATCTCATATTCATATCCACTCGGTGCTAAGCATTAATTCCCATAGATTACATATTAAGTCTTGACTTATATTCATATTCACGGAAGAATGTCTCGACACTCAATCCAACCTAACTCATAGATTCAATAGGTGAGAATAGCCTTTCAACCTTAGAATCATCATATTCTGAGAAAACCTTTCACATCATATAATATTCATACACAAATGTTCATATGAGGATAACCTTTCAACAACACAACAAGTACATCATAATCATATTCACTTTACTCTCAAAGTGTTCTTAAAGCATATACTCAACTTCATAAATCATACATAATTCTCATACATTGCCCTACAAGGTCAAAGATCATATTTCCATCAACATATCTAGAATTACTACATTAGACATGGATAATAACATAATTCAAGTAACCCAACTATCACTAGCATAATCTCATAACTTTTTTCTAAAATCAACAAACCCACATCACAAGATCATAATTGAGTAATATGAGGGTTTCATGGGGTCTTGGGGATTTCCAACAGAAAAACCATAATAAATCATCAATTCAATCATAATATAAAGTAATTCAAGCATTAGAATTGTTTTTTAAAGGAACCCATGACTTGGAGACAAACCTTAGATTTTGGGGAATTTTTATCTTTGAAATTGGGGTTTTGAAGAGACTCCATGGAATCAAATGAAAACTTTTCTCCTTGAACCCTTGCCCCAACTTCCTTGTTCTTGTTCTTGTTCTTGTTCTTCTTCTTCTTCTTCTTCTTCTAGGAGAGGAGATGAACTTTGGGAAATATTTGGGTGTTGTAAAAATATGACTTAGTTTAGGTGTATTTGACTAAAAAAATGACTTATACAGTGAACCTAAACTTACCCAAAACGACTTCACTTGAATAAGACTTAAACCAGAATTACCCAAAGCACCCCTCACTTAAAGTGAGTTGCCAGGTGCCACGAGGGGCTCTATGAGCTGTGGTCATGACCACAAACCGTGGTCGTGACCACAAGCCATGGTCGCCTCTGTGGACTTGAGGCAGTGGCTTAGGAAACATGTGCCCTTAGCCCACAAGCCCAAGGCAATCTCATGAGGGGCTCCACGAGCCGTGGTCCCTCTCGTGGACCTTGAGCTAGTGGCTAAGCTACTTTTCTTCAACTCTCACACCACTAACTCCCTTCCACGAGCCTTTCTACGAGCCGTGGTCTTCACCATGTGGCTCGTGATGAGGAGCAATTTTTGGGGTTTTTCGTCGGTTTAAGTCGCGACTGGCCCTCCACAACGGTCCCCATCCTGCCATAGCGGCCCCGCCCTGGCGGAATAAACCCCTCCCCGATGGCTGGTACGGAGACAGAAACTCGGAATTTGAGTTCCAAGCTCCCATTTTGCAAAACACCTTCAAACTTTGACGTTCTAAAACTACCCCTTCACACTAAGATCAGTTTCGGGAGTTCTACTCGCCCGAATTCGATTCCATATAGACGTACAGGCTCCTTACGTCTTGGCTATCCACTCACGTGATCCAACTCATAATTAAATCCCCCCATCCATTACCGTATTTCCCTAGACCTCACCTGACTCAGATTTCATCCAAGTCTTGCCTAGGCGAGAAATTTCCACGTTACTACTCAGAAGGTTTCTTACCCAAATTCCTTCCCCATTGGCCTTTCCATAACAACGGGAACATGTTGTTACAATAAGTTTAGTTTCGTATGTATAGATATCTTACTGTATAAAATTGGTATGAAATTTGATATTCCAATAAATTTGTGAATTATTATATACTTTATTAGTGTTTGAAAAGTGTATAAAAATTGGTATAAATTATTATAGTATGTACAATATTTTACTGTATGGAATAGGTATGAAATTTGATGCCCAACAAATTTGGAATTATTATATCTTTTATTGGTGTTTAAAAAGTGTACAAAAATTGATACCCAACTACCCATTAGTAAAGAACAAATTGAGTATTGTTTTTAAAAAGTGTATTAAAATTGGTATCGATTATTAAATTTACTATAGTATATATAAATATTTCACTGTATGAAATTGGTATGAAATTTGATACCTCAAAAATTTTGGAATTATTATATCTTTATTGGTGTTTAAAATGTGTATAAAATTGGTATCCAACTACCCATTAGTGACGAGCAACATATTGTGTATTGTTCTTAAAAAGTATATTAAAATTGATATCCATTTGTAAGTTTAGTGTAGTATGTATAAATATTTTACGGTATGAAATTTGATAACGAACATAAACTAATTATCCACATTATCTAGATTGATAGAAAATAAATTATTCATCTAAAAGAATTACAAAAATAAAATGCTTATTTAAAAAAAAAATTCAAATAAAAACACATAAAAGTGATATCATCAAAAACACTATTACGTCATAATTTTTCTTTAAAAAAATTACTACTAGAAAGAAGGAAGAAAGAAGAACCGAGATAGGAGAATGATACTATTAATTAGGAGATTGATAATAACTAAAATAACAACCAACTAATTGAGAGAAAATACGGTATTCATATCCTATCATTTATAGAATACTATAATTAAGGAAAAAATATTATTTATTAGTTGATTAAAAATTATTTTTAATCTATTTTTCATTTTAAATTTATTTTATTAATTTATTATTCTCTAGAAATGGAATGTTATATATTGAAAACTAGAAAGTCCCGATACAATTAGTAATATCACTCTTAAAAATGTTATTTATTACATTTACACTTTTTAGTTGGTCAAGTTATTAAAATAGTTTAAATACATATATTTTTTTCATAGTTGAGTGTCTTTATGGTTGAAAATCATAGTTGAGTGACTTTTTAAGACAAAAACTCATAGCTGAGTGACTTTATGAGAGAAAAGTTGATAGTTGAATGAACATCTAAGATAATATCTCAATTACTAAAATATTTCATCACCCCTTAAAATATTGTTAATAGACATGTATATAGGACCATAGGTGTGGACAGTAAAATTCACGTCGAGATAACAATAATCAAGAACGGAAAATTATTGTAACAATCATTTTATTGATTTAAAGTTCGAGGGTTACAATCTGTATGATTCCTCTGAATTCACCTTTTCGGATATAATTCAAGGGCTCTTGAGCTTGATCTTGATCTTGGATTCAAGGGCTTTGGAGCTTGTTCTTGAATTTTTGATGAACTTGAACTTGAACTTTATCTTGATTTTGACTTCTAGTTAAATCTAAGGGATTCTAGCTTGATCTTGAATCTGGTGGTGTTGATCTTGATTATTCTTGAACTTGAACTTGAACGTTTGAATTCTTGAATTCTTGAATTCTTGAACTTGTAGCTTGTAGAGAAATCTACGGGGTTTTCATCCACGAGCTTTCTATAGTTTTTTGTAAAAATTCTTGGTTCCTTTATAAAATATGACCTCTAGTTATAGTTTTAAAATAGAGAAGTTCTGATTGTAAAAGGTTTTCCTCTGCCAATCAGATTTAAGTGACATGACAAGTGGGCTTTATGGAGTGGGCTTACATTAAATCTATATTTATTTATTAACACAATTATATTAATATAATCTGAATCACTTTATCAATTTATATTTAATAAATTTTAAATAATTACAAATGCCCTTTGTAACACCTCAGAACACAGACTTAGAATATGCTGCAGAAAAACTCCTGAACAAGTGAACTACGACAGGGTTCACGGACCGTGATAACGTCTACAGTTCGTTGACCTGCATGTGGACTTCAGTACACCTCCATAGAGGTGGACCACTGGACCCTCACGGGCCATCGACCACCTCATGGGCCATACAGGAGCCCATGGTGGGGAGTTAGAATCCCTCAGGCCAGACATCAGACCACGGAGCCCTTCACAGGCCGTGGTCTTGATGACGGACCGTGGGAGGGTCCGTAGACCTGAGCCAACTTGCCACCAACTGAAGTGTAGGACCACGTCGACCTTCACGGTCCCTGGTCCTTCACACGGGACGTGGTAGGACTCGTGGTCGAGGACCCCAGAACCAGTAGCTACTGGACCAAGGAGCACGACTGGCTCCACGGTCCGTGGTCCCTTTGATGGCCCGTCATAGGGGTCGTGGTCAGCCCGTCAGATCTTTAAGTCAGGGGTCATCTGGTCTTTTTCCCTATGCGTTGGACACCTAAACTACGTCGTTTAACCCCTAAACTACGTGGTTTTTGTCAATTTTAGCCTAGTAAACAAATTAGAAACTAACCTAATCGATTATTCACCTAAGTCAAGGGAAAATTAGAGCAAAAATCAGAGAAGAGTCGAGCAACCCTAATTTAAGAACACAACAAGTTATCATCAGTTCCAGCCCCAAAATCAAAAAAATTCTCCGTGGAATTCATCACCAGTTATGTGGGATTTCACTAGTGGGTTTCTTTCACCCATTAGGTCCCAAGATTTTAGTCAGAATCTTGATTCCCTTAATAGTATTAAAATCTAGGGTTTCTTGAATGTTATAAATTGTTGGGTTTTAGCTGTTAGAATTATCCAAATCATATTATCATATTTTAGTATCGTTTTGCGTAGATTCTTTCATAAATTCAGAACTCTAGCTATGTAGTTCTTTTAGTTCATGAATTACACATGCAAGATTAGTTATTTTAGGTATACATGCCTCATATTTGAATGTTTCATTATCAGTACATTAATGTTGCATTTTTCAATTAGCATGTTTGTATTTTGAGCTATCCAGTATCACATAAATTTAGTCATAAATTGTTAAATATATAATGTATTGGGAGAAGCTTAATACTGAGTTGACTAGGGTCGGTCACCTTCAAGTCACGTTCCCCATAGGTTGTAAGTCCCCTCTGTGGGCATCATTTTAGTGATCACGCTAGTCATTCCTCTATACCTCTGGCCGGGTATATTAGGTCCTCTCGATAGGGCGTATACATCAGACTCCACATTTAGCTCATGTGGTTTTATGTTGGTTTTTAGTAGCTCCCTTACGTTCATATTCTAGTTCATTGACCAAGTTTTCAGTTTTAGTTTAGATTTTGGTTTCAGCATGTTATAAACTTGGTCATTGCATTCAGTTATTTCATGTTCAATATTCTCAGTTTAGTATCGTGCTTATCTCATATCATTGCTCAGTTACATGCTTTGGTTCAATTATGTTTATTTTTCAACTTTACTCTATCCTGCATGCTCAATACCTTTCAAGTACTGACGCATACTCTGCGCTACATCTATTCGTGATGTAGGTTCAGGGTCTCAGCTTCCAGATCATGCACAGATCGGTTCTCGATCTTCAGCTTAGCAGTATCAGTGGTGAGTCATCATTCTTCTAGGATGACACACATGTTTCCTTTGTTTTTAGTTTTAGTTTCAGTTTTTTCTAGATTTAGCTGGGGCATGTCCAACACTTCTAGTCAGTTAGAGGCTATTTTTAGACATAGTTAGTTTAAGCTTTAGTATTTGAACTTGACTTTTCAGTTATTGTTAAACTCTCAGTATTTATATATTCAGATTTAGTATGTGTATTCCCCATCATTTCATATTATTTGTTGATTAGCTTCCGCACAATCTTTATTGATTCAGTTTATCTTTAGTATTCTTATGATATACCAACAATATTAGTTTGGGCTCTCGCGTGATCCTAGGTCCCGTGTCTGTGTCCTTGGGGTAGCTTCGGGGCATGACAAACTTAGTATCAGAGCACTAGGTTTAAGAGTCCTAAGATGTCTAAAAAGCCACACTAAGTAGAGTCCTTTTCATGGGTGTGAAGTGCACCACATATAATGAGAAAGAGGTAGCAAACTGGTTTAGAAAAAATTCGCATTCTTAATATTCTTATCGTGCGTGAGAGATGATCTAATTTCTTCGTTCTAATCCTTTGTTATGCATTTCAGATCATGCCTCCTCATAGAGCTTATGAAAGGAATGCTAATGCACGAAATGCAAACGTAGCTCCTCCAGTCCCACATCAGGAAGTTTTGAATGCACAATTCTGAAATGCCATTCAACTTTTGGCTCAAAGTGTGACTAACCAGAACAACCAGCAAGTTCCAGTTCCTGCAAATTCTAGTGATGGATCAATAGCAGCCAGGGTTCACAATTTTGTTAGGATGAATCTGCCTGAGTTCTTAGGATCGCAAATTAGTGAGGATCCCCAAAACTTCATAGATGAGGTCAAGAAGATCTTTGGAGTGATGCAAGTGACTGGGAATGATAGGGTAGAGTTGGCATCCTATCAACTTAAGGATGTAGCTCACATCTAGTATTCTCAATGGAAAGAGAACACATGTAATATGCAACTCCAATCACTTGGGAATGCTTTAGTGAGACTTTTCTAGACAGGTTCTTCCCAAGAAAGTTGAGGGAGGCAAAAGCTCAAGAGTTCATGAATTTGAGGCAGGGTAGTATGACAGCCCAAGATTATGGAATCAAGTTCACCCAACTCTCCAGGTAGGCTCCTCACATGGTTGCCGATTTCAGGGCTCAAATGAACAAGTTTCTATATGGGGTATCGGACTTGGTGAAAACAGAGTGTAGCAATGCTATGTTGCTGGAAAATATGAACATCTCTAGGCTCATGACTCATGCTCAACAGGTTGAGGGAGATAATCATAGGGAACATGCTAAGGATAATAAGAAGGATAGAACAGGAAACTATGAGTATTCTCAATAGAAATCGGGTGGTGGAAATCGCTCACAGTTTCAGCATAAGTCTTCAGCTCCAGCACCTTCATCTGCTAGTGTTCCATCCTCCAAGTTCTAAAATGATCATAAAGGCAGGGCATTAGGCTATAAGTCTCAGGGGAGTGTTTTGATACACTCAAATTACACTCCCTAAAGAAGTATAAGCGATCGTTATCAAGTAAAGAACCCAACTAGTAGGTTGGGGTCGTTCCCACGAGGATTATGGTTTAGACTTAAACTAAACTTATAATTATATTCATTTAGTCAACGTATTTTTGAGACAATTAAGTAGAGAAGGGGAGGGGGGGTTGTGTAACAAATAACCAATTTTAATTGAGAGAACAAGTGAGCAAGATTCGAACTTTAGTTGTTATCAATGAGAGAAAGTAACTAGGGTGTATGTGTTCCCCATAAGCTCATAACGCGGTAATCCTAGTAATAGCAATCCTTTCCTAGTGTATCACATGCAAAGTGGTAAGTTATGTATCTCTAAATCCTTAGTCCAACAAATATAGAATATCACCCCGCACCTGGTCCGGCTACATGTGTATAATTTACTAACCCTTACCTTTACCTCATATTAGACATCACATAAATGTATGACTTAGTTTTCACCCTCGCACCAATTGACATTAGACTATTAGCTAGTATCACACTAAATTTATGTTGATAATTCTTTTCTAATTAACTACCTCCTTGGTCCGGCAAGTATCAACAAGGTGAGTTCTAATGTTGGCCACCGTTAAAATGACTTCTAAACGAAAGAATTATCAATACATGCAATAACACTATTCAAGAATTACTTAGTTACTATTCATACTTTGTTAATCGCTCATGGTTCCCACAACCCTAGTTGTGGATTTAGTTACCCATATTAGCAAGAATACAATTCATATTCTTAGAAGAAGAATTCATGAACTTACGTAATGAGTAGAAGATATCCAAAAAACCCAACTTGAATTTCAAAGTCAAAATCTTCAAAACGAATTTAGGAAATTAAGAATTGCTAGAATTGCAAGTTAATCTCCAAAGTAAAAAACTAGAACGAAAATAATAATGTCTAACCCCCAAAAACGAGGTTTACATGCCCCATATATAGAAAAACATGTCCTAGATAAAAAGGAAACGAAATAAGGAAATAAAGTTTCTGGACGCGGTTTCGATCTACGACACTAACCTACGGACCGTGGACTGACCTATGGTCCGTAGGTCCCTTCCGTGGTTTGGGACTTAGGCATTTCTCCAAAGCTCAAAATCTTCAACTCTCAGTAGCAACTGACGGATCAGCAGGACGGACCGTGACTCAATCCAGGGTCCGTAGATCCTCTTCTGTAGCTCCATACTTAAACTTTCAAAATCAGGTACTGGAACCCCCTTCTCCGAATCATTTGACGGAGTTGCTAGACGGCACATAGGTCGACCTATGGTCCGTCATTCCTAACTGTAGTTCCACACTTGGTCAATAATTCCTTGATTTTCCTTCAAGCCATGCTTGTCAATCTACGCCTGCCACCTACGGAACGTGACTGGACCTACGGTACGTAGGTCACATCCGTAGATTCCCTTTTCTGCCAACTTCTTCAGCTATATCTCTCAACTTCCACGCCCGAACTTATTTCCTGCAAACAAGATAAAAACACATCAATACCAACACAAAATGGCTCTGGACACATAAAACTCTTAAGTGAAATGTATTTAAAATATCGTAATTCACGGTATATCAACACCCTCAACTTAAACTCGTAATTTGTCCTCAAGCGACACACAAAGACTCTAGACGACACTTGTATAGAAGAAGACATTCAAACACAAACAATCACATGGCTTTCTATCCCGACTCCCTTTTCGAGTGCAATTATTTTCTCTTAGACTCAACAAGCTAACTCATGCAGATCAAGATGTAACATCTCGCAACTAGAAAGAACTAGAAGGAAGTTTAAAAATCTGGAAATAGTTACTTTTGGAAAAAAGGAGGAAATCTAGAAATTTTTAAGTAAGTTAAAGTGAGTTTTTGGTCCATTTCAAATTACCCTAACTACTAGCTCAGGATGAGTTAGGTGTAGTTCCAGATATGGTTGGAAATCTCTTGGAACGATCTTTCCAACGCCGCCAAGTTTGCGCGATTCCGAGTTCATATGTGTGAGTTCCTTTGGAAGTTGGGCTGTTGGATTAATGAAATGTCCAATCCAGAATTTTAAGGGGTATTTTAGTCTTTTCATTGGCTTATTATTTTAATCCATTTTTAGGAGTTTAATATGGGTCAAATCAGGTTTTAGTCAGTTTTAGAATTTGATATTTCACGCTAGGGCTAAGGAGAAAGGAGAAGAGAAAAGAAGTAGGAGAAAAGGGCAAATTCATCAAGATCGATCAAGGAAGTTGGCGTTTCGCCAAGGATTTGCTTCTACCAGGTATGTGAGGCTCTCATAATGTTGGGATCGTTCTCCCACGTGCCAAGAATATAAATTTCAGTTTGGATTCGACCTAAAAGAGTTTGAATATCAGTGATCTTGACATCTATTCTTGAATTCATATATTGTTCTTGAATTTGACTGAGTTGGGAAGTTTCTGAGTTCGTTACGTTGCATCATAGAGTCGTTTCGAGTTAGGTTCTTAGGTACGTACATTTACTGGGTATCTGTATCTAAAAGTAATTTGAGAAAAAGATTCAAATTTAGGCGAATTGGGGTTAGAAAATGAAGAAGCAATCGGACGAAATTATAGGGTGATGGCGCGTCGCGGAGAGGGTTCCCAGATTTGGGAATTTCTGTTTCGGGTCACGAAGCTGTCACAGAGCTTTTTGCCTAAAAAAACGTTTTCGAAACAAAAAATTAAATATGTCTCCGCGTCGCGGACCTACCTTCAAATATTGATTTTCAGTCTTTTCTCATGTTTAACTATCTAGAATCATTCCTAAACAACATGAGATCTTTGCAATCACAAAACAAAATCCTTGAATCCATAATTCAATTCAAGCATCAGTTAAGAGTCAAGTCAAGAGCAGTTAAGGTCAAAGTCAAGAGTCAAGTTAAGATAAGTTCTTAAAGTTTTCCAAGAGTCTTCACAAATGTTTTAACTTTGTTTTAAGACTTAAGTTTTGACTTCAGTAAAGAACTAAAGTTGAAGATCTTCTCTTCAAAGAAGTATATGGGGACTATGTATTCCCAAAGAGATTTAAAAATGTTTTCACATTTTAATAAGAACGGAAACTGAGATTTCCAAAGAACCTTCGGGATAGTTTTCAGAAAAGAGTAATAGCTTTCCAAATGAAGCAAGAAGGTAAACTGAGATTTCCAATATAGCCTTTGAGCTATGTTTTTGAGCAATAATGTCAAATCATAGAAAAAGTATGTTTTTTTGAAAAACATAAGAGCTAGTATATTTTGGGAATAGTATTGAGTACCGAATTGGGGGCGAGCATGAGTTCAGATAACTCACGTCTCCATAAAACCATGTAGCCACCATGGGTAGAAAAAGGGTCATACTTTTTAGATGAACCCTTTTCGCAATAGACTAGTGGATCCACTTAGTAGTTCAGGTCCTATAACTCTGGCCGGGTATAAGATGCGCTGGCAGCGTGAGGTAGATCGTTGTATCATCACTATAGCTCTTATGTGATGGTTGTCGGTTAGAGAAACTCCCACAGAAGTTATTGTATTTTTATATACATCAGTTTATTGTATTTTACATACATTTCAGAGTTGTGTTGTATCCTTGTACACACACAGAGTTGACATCATGTTTTTAAACAACTTTTCTTTATATTGCACTTGTTTTAAACTGCTTTATATTGAAATGAGTTCAGTTAAGTATTCATGAGTTGAGAAGAGCCAAGGTAACTGTTTCTTTTAGATTTCCTTTCAAGCCTATGTTATTTTAGAATTCTAACTCGCATACTCGTACATTCAATGTATTGATGCTAGTTGGCCTGCATCGTCTTATGATGCAGACATATGTAACTAGGATCGGCATTCCAGCGCACCGTTGATCCAGGGGTATTTTAGTCTTTTCATTGGCCTATTATTTTAATCCGTTTTTAGGAGTTTAATATGGGTCAAATCAGATTTTAGTCAATTTTAGAATTTGGGATTTCACGCTAGGGCTAAGGAGAAAGGAGAAGAGAAAAGAAGAAGGAGAAAAGGGCAAATTAATCAAGATCGATCAAGGAAGTTGGTGTTTTGCCAAGGATTTGCTTCTACCAGGTATGTGAGGCTCTCATTGTTGACACCAAATTTTGGCTCTCCACATTTAATAATAATAATAAAAAAATATATATGTTATGAAATTTTTATAGGAATACGAAAAGATTTTTAATTATTTATTTGACTTGATAAACTTATTTCATAAATGTTATTTCTTATAAAGATTAAATATATTATATATCTTACTACTTACTTTCTCATTTTAAAAAAAAATAAAAATAAATGTTGTTCTTAAGAATTGAATCTATTTTTGTTCAAATATAATTCCTTTTGTCGCAATAGATATTTTTCGTACATTTATTAAAATTAGAAAGCTTAGTTAATTAATGATTTACTAATTTATATTAATTTAATTTTAAGAGTGACTAATTTTATCAAATAAGCTAGTCTTGCAAAATAATTATCTTTAATTTAATAAATTATGACTATTTAATAAAGAAGTAGTTATAATTTAAATGATTTTAATTTGAGCAATTTTGGCAATCCAAGTCTCCTTGAACCGGCCAATCCGTGTATGCCACGTAGGTGAGCACATGGATTGTGCTTCTTTAGCTTAAATTTTGACCCTACGATTAAATCTAACGGTCCTAGTTAATTAAGCTTTTTCCATTATTTAATATATATATATATATATATATATATATATTCCTTTTAATTCCTGATTTATCTTAACCGCCCGATCGTTTGATCAGACGGCCAGGATTAAGTAAGACATTTTCAATCTTTCCCAAATAGTACAACCCCCCATCGCCTCAAACTTCTTTCTTTTCCCAGGAAAGCACGCTTCTCCTTCCCCAGACGTTTCGCCCCTTTCCCAGGTCCTACCAAAGAAAACAGCTATGGACCGCCGAAAAACAACAATATCCGGCGGTCTCCAACACCATCCCCCTCCGCCGTCCATCAATCATATCCTCTTCATGTCAACTTTACATCTTTTCCAACTAATTTTCTGACCCAAAGCAGGCCTAGGAATCGCCGGTGCTAGCCTGAAAAAGGTGAGGGACGCAAAGAACCGTTGGATTTTGGTTTGCTATGCCCTCAATTTAATGGGTTTGAGAGTGGAAGCCTCTCCCAAAATTTGACTATAAAATCAGCCCTTTGGTTCTCATTCGAATGGAGGGAAGAACGACAAAAAGAGGGATAAAAAGCATATTCCAAGCATTAGGTTTCAGAATTTTTCGATCTTCTTTCATCTTTCGGTTTTCGATTTTGAATTTGAGTTTCGAGAGTAAGTTTGAAGTTGGAATCTCTTGACGTAAAAACTCTTGTTTGCTGCCAAGCACAAGGTTAGTACATTTTTTTTTTAAATTCAGAAAATTTGGTGATTATCATGGGTGTTTAATTTTTTTTACATAGTTGTGTTTTAATCCACCAGGATTCCTTAGTTATAGGAATAGTATCTCCATTACTGTTCATGTATTTAGGAAACATTCTTTTCTTTAAGATGGAAATAGTGGCTTTTTTTTTGCTGTACATTAATTGAAAGAGCATGTGGCGGGTCTTTCTCTATTTTAGACTATTGTGTTGGATGATAACTCTTGCTGGTCATAACTCTCAATTACCCACCAGATTAAACATGCAAATGATAGCAATTTAGGAATTTAAGAATCCATTTATTTACATTAGGATTTTACTGCGATATTTTAAAGTAAAGTTTTGTTCAATCTATATTTTCTTCAGCTTTTTTAGTTCAAGTATTGAATTCATGAACATTACATTCCATTGATTATTTCTTTGATTCCAGATTGTGAAGCACGAAGATATCTATCCTAACATTAGTCTTTGTAGTTATATGAAACGGTTCTGTTTTCACACCTACGAACCTAGGAAGATCAACACTTGATTATCTATCTACGAAATATATGAGAGCCTCACTTAGCTTACTGGCCATACTATATTGATCATTGATTCTTGACATGAAACCTAGTAATTTGTCATGATATAGGAATAACTAGTTTGTTAATCTGTGACTTTATCGTTGAGAATCATTTTTTTGGAGTCTACCAAAGAGATGGTTAAGCAAATAGATAAGCTTTCTTCTTTGTTAAATTTCGTAATCTATTGAAAGGGCTCCGAGTTCATATTATACGCATTGTCATTATATCCTAAGATTTGTGATAATATCGGGGATTATTGGGTTAATATATGCGTTAATTGATTTAGAATAATTTGGCATTTTGCAGTTCTAATTCGTTGTCTATGTCAAACCCTCCTTAGTCTTATAGTTAAAACAACGTCTTAAAGTATTGACATGCCCTGTTGACATTTGAACATAGTTAAACAAACACAAGTATAAAATGGAATGGCTGCCTATTTTGTCTGATGGTGTGATTGATCTTTTGTGTGGGCAAATTATCATTTTTTTGTCGCCTAATAGTATTGTTCTTTCCTAACAAGCTTAATGACAATATTGGTTAGATCACATGCAGTTTGAGAACTCTTTTTTATTTTAAGTTCATGCTGCTTCTCTTTTAAAAATTTGATATTGTTGTTTTAATAGTTTATAATCTTTTTTTTCCGTTGTATGTTATATGTACAATCGGAGGCCTGGAGTTTCTACTTTGGAACTCGTTATTGGCCTAAAGTATTAGGCGAACAACAAATTAGGATCATCGCGATGTTTGGAGTCTCTCGAATTAGGAGTCCAATATTTATTAGCCTTCCTCTTTTCGAGTCTTAATTATATTGTTTGGATACATTGGCTAACCTTTACTTACAAGTTTTGGAAATATTGTTTGTCTTTTATTTTGAAGCTTATTTAACGTGAACTAATATTATTTGATTATGAATTTAGTTGAGACACCTTTAGAATAAATGATACAAAAGATATTTTCTTAAATATGGGTTAGCATTTTTACTTATAACATTATTTTAGGCCTTTTAAGTTGAAATGAGGGGCTTATAGCTTAAAAGTTTTTTCCAAATGAAGTCTCAAAGGGTCAAAATAATATCCGTTTAGGTGTTTCAAAATTGGGGAAAAGAAATATATATCGACTTAGGCACTTAAGGAATAGGAAAACTTATCATCTAAGATTCTCAATTGAAGTTTTAAAAGGGCTAAAATAATATTCATTTAGGTCTACTCATTGCTTAGGACCCCCAAATAAATCCGGAACTAGTTTAAAGGCCAAAAATTTAATTATCCTTTAGCGATACATATTTGTAGAAAACAAGTAGGGAAGTAGGCTTATATGTATTTAACAAAACAAATGTGACTATAGCTATTTTTATACTCTTTACCTCACCCCTTTACAAAATATATTAGCTATTCTTACTTTTTGGATCAAACATTGCTAAAAACATTTTAATCGTTTAACATGCCATTTCAAAATTTTAGATATGTCAACAGGTTCAAATACAAGGTACATATATATGTCATACACATAAAGGTATATATATTCTATATTTTTCTATACATAATCTACTATTTTTTTTATCTACTATCCCGAATGTTATTTATTTATTTTTCATAATTTCTTCCTACACTTTACACATATTATTTTACTAAATCTAATCTATCGTTAACTTATCCTTACATGTAAATAAAATAATAAACATTCACATGTTTTAAACAACTTACTCATATATACTACACTTTATAATAAACATATTTAAGATCACAAACCTTTATATAATATTTTAACATCTAGTATCATTTATTTTTTTAGAGAACTCCATTTTATATATTTTCATTCAAAATACACATCACATATCACTACGTATTCACACCCAACTACTATTTTATTTTATTTCACGTCTTAAATAAGACGACATATTTTCATAAATTCAACATCTATATATTTTTAGGATAACTTTACTATGATACATCTATATTTTCCAATATATAAAAATTAACATACCTTTAAGTACATTTATTTATTTATTTTTACAATATGATAAAAATACTACTATTAAATCTATTTTATAAGACATCTATATTTTGTACCTTGTATTTTACTCTTTTCTTAAACTAACCAACTAACTTATCATTTAATTATTAAAAGCAAATAAATAAATGAGTTTTCTAAATCATATTTTCCTAAATTGATTTTAAGGACTATCTTCGGATAGGCTCTGAGGGATGCTTAATACCTTCCTCTCGAGTAGTCAAAACCTTTACTCAGTGGATCCAATTAGTAGTTCAGGTCCTATACCTCTGGGTGGGTATATGATAAGCTTGCAACGTGAGGTAGATCGCTGTATCATCACTATATCTCTTATGTGATGGTTGTCGGTTAGAGAAACTCCCACAGAAGTCATTGTATTTTTATATACATCAGCTTATTGTATTTTTACATACATTTCAGAGTTATGTTCTATCCTTGTATATACACAGAGTTGACATCATATTTTTAAACAACTTTTCTTTATGTTGCACTTATTTTAAACTGCTTTATATTGAAATGAGTTCAGTTAAGTATTCATGAGTTGAGAAGAGCCAAGGTAAGTGTTTCTTTCAGATTCCCTTTCAAGCCTATGTTGTTTTAGCATCCCAACTCGCATACTTGTACATTCAATGTTCTGATGCCAGTTGGCCTGCATCGTCTTATGATGCAGACACATGTAACTAGGATCGGCATTCCATAGCACCGTTGGTCCAGTGAGCAGTTCAGAGTCAGTCGGTGAGCCTCCTTGCATTCAGGAGGATCTATTTTCATTGCTTTCTAGTTAGTTCATTAGGATGTTGTGGGGTTGTCCAACATCCATCTCAGTTGTTTTAGAGGCTTCATAGACAGTCAGATGTTAGTCCTTTGATTCTTTTCATTCATTTCTTATTGTCAAAACTTGGGTTGCCACTTTTGGCCAAGTTGAATGTTTAACCTTTAAACATTCTCAGTTATTTTATTATTCAGTTCAGTTAAGTGTTATTGATCATTATAAGTATGAATATTGTCTTCCGCTGAGTTAAGTAAGCCAAGCCAAGGGTTCGCTTGGGGCCAACAATGGTCTTCGAGTGCCAGCCACGTTCGGGGTGTAGACTCGGGGTGTGACACAAGATATGACAAAGATCGAATAATAGACACATAACATACACTGTTTCACTATCACTAAGCTACCAACTCTCCTACAATGTAACTAGTGCCTTTACTTCAAACGAAATCCCTTTTTCACGCAATGAATATGATTTTGATTACAAGGATTCATTCAACACTCACACTTAGAAGTAACTTCAAGTACAGTTAGTGCTCAATGTCATAGGCTTGCCCTTATTTTCACTGCTTAGACTCTCCAAACTAGTTGCTAGGATCACTATAGGACTTTCTTAGCTTGTAACATAGGCTCAGGGGCATGTGTGGTACATTTAGGTACTTTTTAGTGACTTTCTGTCCTCCTTGACATTACATTAGGCATTTTACCTCTTTTTACCTTATTTTTGACATCCTACTATTTTACCTTGTTTCCCTTGACTCATTTCACCATGGATGTGACTTTTGACTTTGTAGCTCTTTATTTTTCACTTTCTTCTTTTTCTTGCACTTTATTTATTTTATTTTTTTCAACACTTTTATTTATCATCTTTTGCTTCTTTGGAACAAAGTCACATCCTATTCTATCTTTTCTTTTTCTCCTTTCAACACCAAACTCTTTTCATACACATTTTGCTTTCGGTTTCCTCTTTCATAGCCATCCTCAACTTATGGGTTTTCCATTAGTTGAGGTGCACAATATCCGATGTCAGACTAGGGCCAAGATTGAGGTAACTTTTGGATTAGCCACCCTCAACTTAGGCTTTTGGCCTAAGTCAAGGTGCACATGTCCAAGGAGGGATCGGGGCCAAAATACTAGATTAAGGGAAGGTAAGTTAAGGGTTTAGAAAGAAATGGACTATTTCAGGCTCAAAGCATTTGGATCAATGGGAACATTTATTTCATTTGGTTGGATTCTTTTAGGAAATTAGTGTACTTATTAGAACAAGGGCCTATGATCACTTCCTAGCCTCTAGCGTAGATTATCTTAGCAGGGCTAACTGGGCAGGTTCTAGATTGGCACAAACCTGTCTGAACAATTCAACTCTTCTCACCCACTCTTGGCACATTGTTACATTATCAAATTATCAGTTACCTAGTTCCAGTTTAGCTTAAGTCATGAGGTCAAGTTGGTTCATTATCATGTCATATTAAGACCCAACACATTCATGTCATTCTAGCCTACAGATTTTAGCACATATCATAATTTTTGGACGAGTATCATTTTTCATTCTTGATTATGCCATCACGCTTCATTCTTTCTCATGCTTCTACACATACAATCCTAACACATACCGGTTCAATAGAAATTAAGACAGTCTCTTGGGGGAAAAGAAAACAGGCAAGAAAACCCCAAGAGAGGATTATGAGTTGGGTTACTCAGACTTCACCCTATCACTCACAATCCATTTACCCCACCCCCAAGAAAATAGAGTGCAATTGTCCCCAATGCACAAAAAGTAAAGAGTAAAGGATCGGGTGAAGCAAACCTGTGGCGCATAGCGCCGAAGACCTATCAACGAGCAGGTGGGTCTGGTTTCCTGGAGCCCGCTGGATCATCACGGGGAACGCCATCAGTGGCTTTCCATCTATCATCTCAACACCATCAGTAGTGCTCACATTATCTTTCACAACAGCTACAACCTCAGTGGTGGGCATAGAACTCGAGGCTCCCAGATTACCTTCATGAACCCTCTTCTAGAGCAATTCCTCATCCACAGTAGAGGCTTTCCTACCATGCTCGGTCTGCTGGCGCTCCCACTTCTTTGTTAGTGCATCCTTAGTAGCATCAGAAGTGCGACTAGAGCAGGGCCTCTTCCCTCGAGCACGGGTGGGCTCGGGCTGTGGTATGTCCTTTCCAAATAAGGCATCTAGCACCATATCATCAGCCAGTATAGTATGAGTAGACTCTTGCTCATCTGTAGGTGGAGCAAAAATGGTATCAAGATCGGTTTGTAGTCTATCCAACTCCTTCCGAAAGGAAGATACTTAAGTGGTGGGGGATGGTCGCTCGAGGACTCGCAACTCGAAGGCATCTACGTGCTTATTAATGGCCAGGACCTTCAGGTCCATCATATTCTCCATCCGCCACTCCATCCTAGCCTCAGGTTCTGAGATAAACCGTTGCATCCATGGCTTCACATGCTGGAGCAGTGTGGCCATCTGTGCCTTTAACTGTTGAACACGAGCAAGGGGCAGGACAACGGATCCTGACGAAGGGGTGGCTCTGGATAAGCTCGGGTCCCGACTGGCGGCCTGAGAAGGGAGGCCGGGGCATCATCAGTAGTGGATGGAGGGGTGGGATCTTCACCCTACATTTTCTCCACATCAGCTACCAAATCCACGCCCAATGGCGATACCTCAACCTGGGGCTCTTGTCGCGGCGTAGCTATGTTGGCCTCATCCTTAACCAGGTTGATGTCTAGAGTTTTGTTTGCCTGCACCAGCTTGTCATTGTGCCAAAGTGGTACCCCGACATCTCTGCACAACTGAAAAATGAGGCATGGAAAGGGGAAAGTGGTGGTAGCCCGAAAGCCCGCTCATGGATCTTCGCAATCAGCATGCGGGCGAAGTTTATCTCAAACCCTTCTACTAAAGCAACAATCATCACAGCACGGTCCGATGTAAGTACATTTTCTGCCTGAGTAGAAGACACCTGGTTCCGCACTAATAGACAGGAAAACTTGGCCACAAAATTTAGAGTGTCCTTCTTGATTGATAAGGTCGGGGTGCTGACCCACTCGACTCGCTTTTCTTCTGTAGCAATGTGACTCGCCAGCTAGTATAAGACAATTTCCCTTTTCTTTGTAATCTGATGGAACTCCCCGCTCCGCACAATGTCCCATATGTAGTCAAACCCGGTCGTGTTGAGTGCCCAAGTGCGGGTTGGACTGTAGAGGGCCGGCAGATGGTGATCTCAGATATATGCATAGAAAACCCACGCACTAGTGTAGTCATGGGTGGTGCCTAGGCTGCGGGCTTGGCATTTTTGTGAATAGAGCCTCGGAGGGAGGCTGCGTAGGAAGCATAGAACTCCCTCACAATCTCCTCACTATATGTCCCTGGTTTCTGGGCCATCCACTCATACTTATGCTGTTGGAAGAGCCGGTGGATGTCGGGAATGGTATGCAGGCTGCTTGTGAGTATCCTGCGCTCCTCTATAATCATCCGGGCCATCCTATTCTTTTGAGTCATCATACTGGCATCCCTATATATCTGCCACTGACCATCTACACACCACTTGTTTGGCTCCTCCGCAACTGCGGCAGGGTCATTGTATGGTGGCACTGGAATATCCCCTGCACTAGTAGCCTCATCAGACGAGGCAGCCCTACTATGTGAACTTGAGCCGATTACGGAGCCAAAAGCAAACCCGGAAGCAGAGTTGGACTCATAGCCGGAAACAGAACCAACAAGTGATCTGATCAGTGTATCCTCCTCATTAGACTGGGAGGCAGTGACTACGTCGGGAACCACTTGCTTGGATTGATTACGGGTAGTCTGGGGTGCTATTGGGGAATTCCTTGTGGCCGGTGGAACATATGTAGGATCAGTCTTTGCGTCAGTGTCTTAATCAATCAGCCGGGAGCTGGGTGCGACTGAGTTGGACTTTCCCTTTGGTGAGAAGGTTGGAACTTTCTTGGGAGCCATTGTACTTGTGGAGGCATAATTAGTACCAAAATAAACCAATAACACACTTGAAATTTTTTTAGAACAAAGAACGAACCAAAACAAAAACTAAAAAAAAATTTAGATAGTGGCTTTAGTAGCCACCTACGATGGGTACCTGAGGTCCGTAGATCCCCTCTGTAGGTCAGATGTCCAAAAAGTTGGGCTTTGATGGGAACCACAGATGTGCAGAACGGTCCGTAGATTGACCTACGGACCGTAGTCCACCTCCGTGGTTCCACACTTAGTGGATTTTTCATGTGTAACAGATCCACAGACCTGATCTACGGTCCGTAGATAGGGTCTCGTGGTCCAGTCTGTGTCAGGTATCACAATTTATGATAGTTTGTCATCCCTAGGGCTCCTATTTCTCAAATTTTTACATGTATTGCACACAACATGAGGAACCCTAAGTCGACACTTTCATTTAGACTATTTTTATCTGAGTTATTAAATTACAAAGACACCACAATCACATTCTATTGTCCCAAGGGTGTTTCTAACTTTAGTTGAACATGCAATTTCATACATAAACAACCCGAGGTCAAGATCCACTTCATGACTTCATATTTTAAACAATGAATATCAAAATTCAGAGTTAAGTTGAAATCGTTTACCTTACAAACAATGGAAATGGGTGATTGTGGGATGGGAAAACTCCTTAGACCTTTGTGACACCGAACCCGGACCTTGAACTCTTCCTGGGGATGAAAAATGGGAGTGATCAGATTTTGGGAGAGAGATGAATGGAAATATGGTAGGGGTGATGATTTGTATGGGATATGAGAGTGATTTGGTGATATAATGAGGGAGTTATGGGATTTGGAGGGGTTAGAAACGGTTAGGAGGGAATATGGGAAGTGGGGGAGTAATTTAAAAAATAAAGAGTTTTATTAAAAAGGGGTCCGGGTCGGGTCGACAAAACCCTAACTTTGGACCCACGAAACCCCGTCGACGGGCCTTGGGTCGATCTACAGACCGTAGGTCGGGTCCGTATGTCACTCAATCACTTGGAAAAAAATAGAGGACTTACCTGGGGTCTACGAACACCATTCACGGTCCGTGGATTGACCTACAGACTGTTGATGCGGTCCGTAGACCTCTGCAACCGACATTTTCTGTAGATTTTGCTTTTCGTCCCTGCACATGTAGCAACCGTTAGGCCTTTCTTTTTACATGTTCTGGACACTTTTTAGATATGGACCATATGCTATAGCTAGCCAACACTAAAACAAAAATAAAGAACCTATCTAAAGGAATACAGAAATACAATTAAACAAAGAAAACTACTAAATCGAAAAGAAAAACCTATAGTTGGCTAGAATGTACATCTTTGGTTGCTTCCCAAGCAGCGGTTGATTTAACATCGCAGCGCGACGCAGGCATCTTGATCACTCAGACTTCATCAAGATAGTAGTCCTCAACCACCTCTTGCACATTCTCCTCTTTTCCCACATAGACCATGATCCTTTGCCCGTTCACCTTGAACCTTGTTCCCTCACTGTTTTTGAGCTCGACCGCTCCATGTGGGAACACTCTGGTGACTATGAATGGCCTGGTCCACTTGGACATGAGCTTGCCAGGAATCAAGCGCAACCTAAAGTTGAATAGAAGCACCAGATCACCCACAACAAATTCTCGCTTTTTAATCCTTTGAGCATGATACTTCTTCATCTTCTCCTTGTACAAGGTTGAACTTTCATAAGATTTTAAGCGAAAATCATCAAGCACATTCATGTCACTCACTCTCTGATTCGATGTGGCGCCCCAATCCAAATTTAGCTTTTTTAGCGCCCACACAACCTTATGCTGTAGCTCTACCGGCATGTCACGACCCGGGAGCACCCCCTAGTCATAACCGGCGTACTCGACCTCGAAGAGGTCTAATACAAGCCTCTTAGCATTCATTCATCGCATAGACACTAAAAACATAATGAATTTAAAACTTTCTTTACCAAGAAAACATTTAAT
>JAJOOF010013744.1:0-19046 GCA_029582545.1 Solanum lignicaule
GAGTCCTCATAGATTCGAGGACAATACCCAATATGTTCTTTTATGTCTTTTTAGTATTGTTTAAGTTGTGTACGGGATTAGTCCCGAATTTTGTACTCTAAAGTATTAGATGGTTTTGAGACATCATGTATAAAGTCTAGAATGTCTTCCGCTTGCTATTATTTTTTTTAATTATGAAATGTTTTATTGGTAAAGAAAGTTTTAAATTCCTTATGGTTTTAGTGTCTATGCGATGAATGAATGCTAAGAGGCTTGTATTAGACCTCTTCGAGGTCGAGTACGCCGGTTACGACTAGGGGGTGCTCCCGGGTCGTGACAGTTATATCCAAGAATCAGTAGTAATCAACCTTAAAGCATGGTATCTAACATTAAAAGAAGGATAAACTACATACCTGCCCCAAATTTATGCTCACCATCTTGAATTTGCACATTCAAGCTTATTCTGATTAGAAAGAAAGTCGTAGCCTACCTGTAGGCCTATCGTGCATGCTCCAAATCACAAGGTTCGAGTTTCTCCCTTCCGAATGGCCTTTGAACATTGCCACACTATCAAGAATAGGATCACAATGTCAATATGATTGCTTAGACATCAAAATCACTCAAAATGGAAACTGGGAAATTTTAGAGTTAAACGGGAATCGTGGGACCTGTGCCAAAATTTATGAAATTGACTCCATAAAAAGGCCCTAATCTATTATTTAAACTTGTGTCCCAAGATAGGATAAATTTTGCGGCCTAAAACAGCGGAAACAACACCACACCATGAAAACAATAATAAAAGGAAAAGAGGCAACAACTTTCATGCAAACTTTATCTCGAAAGGAGTGTGACCAACACAATTAAATCACTCCACCACATAGCGCCGCTGATTTAGAGCATGTGGGACATTGAATAACAAAAATCAAAGTTCGGATGAGGGAAAATTCACCTTTTGAAAATTGAGTGTGAAAGCTGAAGTTTATGGATATATATATATACCCAAAACTAGTCAAACTAGAGATCAACACTTTAGCTGGTTGCTCAAACTCCAAATTCTCTGACGGGGTGTCAGATATTTGTAAGGAATTGTTTGCGCTTAAAAGAAATATGCTACTCCATCGAATTCGACATTCCAGACTCAACGAAACTATCAAAATTAAAATCTTAGGTCATTTCGATAAAAAGTTGGTCCCTTACCCGATTTCCATTTTAAGATAAAAACCACAAGAAGGTTCAAAATGACACCGAAAGCCTAGGGAACCACATAAAAGGCCGTTCTAGACAAAACTTGACATTTCGGAGTTACCCGCGTTAACAAAATTCTCATCCGTGAATGATTACCAAGAGTGTTTACCAAAGTCAACAGTTAGTTTAAGCTTCAAAGTTAAAACTCCTTATAGCACAAACTCACTCTAGAAGTCTTGGGGATCGAATCAACGTAAACATGCCCTACCCTAAAATATCCCTTCTAGAGCCGATGAACCAGAATTTGGAGAACTTCTTCCAAAACTATTGATAAAAAATGACTTCTCAAGGTTCAATAGGTTTAAAATCACAAAAACTCCCACCAAAGGCAAACGAAGGACCAGGTGATTGAACTGTCAGTCCCAATAAGTCATAAATGAGTTAGGGTTGCTACAGGAAAGCTATGAAGGACGCATCAGAGGCATAAGCACATAAATGACATTAAGGTAATTATAACATCCATTACTAAAAGGAACTTTCGTCCACAAAGGTAGGGGTCAAGAAGTACCCGAAAGCTCAAACAAGCCTGGAAACTGCTCCCACATATCAAACACAGTCTCCCAAGTAGCCTCATCAATTAGACAATGCCTCTAATGGGAATTAACAACAGGAATGCCTATCATAAGGAACCCCAAAACATCTCTGGCAAGAATGGCAATTGGGTCCTCCACGAAGGTCAGGTGATCATCCAACTCTACTATATTATATTGGAGCACATAGGACCGATAAGGAACATACTAGTGCAGCATCGAGACATACAAGACTGGGTGGATAGCTAAGAACATTGGAGGCAAAGGTAACTCATAAGCAACCTCTCCAACAATCTGTAGGATCTCAAAAGTCCCAATATACTTGGGGCTAGGCTTTCCTCGCGTGGCAAACCTCATCACGGCCTTCATGGGCGACACAAGATAGAAAACTTTATCACCAACTAAAAACCTCAAAGAGCGTTGCCTAAGATCAACATAATTTCTATACCTACTGAGAGCTTTCCGAAGTCTATCCTTAATCACGCTCACCTTCTCGAAAGCCTCCTGAATTTAATTTGTGCCACACAGTCTAAGATCTGTAGACTCATACCTACCAACAAGATAGCGACAATGCCTACCATATAATGTCTCAAATAAGGCTATCTAGATGCTAGAATGTTAGATGTTGTGGTATGTAAACTCCTCCCAAGCTAAGAACAGGTCCCGATAAACTCCGAACTCCAAAACACAATTCGGCAACATATTAATTAACGTTTCATGGACACTTCATCCAATTCTAAATGTCAACAATCGCTCGTCGGTATAATAACCCAACTAAATGAGTTGGGAACGAATCCCACAAGGAGTGGTACTTGTTTAAGATTCAAGAGTAAAGTACGAATATGTTCAACTCAATCATAAGAATAGATATTTACGAATAAAAACATGATTCAAATTAAGGGATTGATACGAGTGTCAAATAACAGGGGGTTTGATTTTCAATTATCAGCTACAAGAACAACAAATAACACGAATTAACAAATAATGAGACGGGTTCTTGGGATTTTAGCTACACATTATAAACTGATAGAAATCGTTACCAAATTGTGTTTCCATCAACTGGTAAGATTAATTTCATCTTTATAATGCTCCAACTTGAAGAATCTCAAAGAACCACTTCCAATTTCTCAAAACTGAAAAACGTCAATTCTTGAAAGCTAAGGAAAAGTTGTCTAAAAAAACTCAGAGTTCAAACTCAAAAATTACTCTAATGAATGTTCATAATAAAATTTTGATACTAAATATAATGTTTGAAAATTTATTTATAGTAGCCAAAAATATTCTGCGAAGGACTATTCGGAGTAGTAAGTCGGGCTCGCCGATCAACTCGGCAATCCGCCATTTTGCGAAGTTCATCGCCTTTCTGCTTTAGCCTTCAACATCCTCAAGTTTTGTAACTTTGGGCGATCCAATACTGCAACGTGGAACCTCTCAGTGACATGCCGACTGTTTCTTTCTATTGCCAAATTGATTTTCTCGTTCAAGGCTTGGCATACTGGAACTTTAAGGGGTCAAAGGTCATTAGGCGACTCGCCAAAAGGACTTGACGATCACCAGGCCTTCATTTCTTCGTTGTTTTAGCTCGCTTCGTTCCTTTTTGCAAGTTAGTGTCCATGCTTTGTTCCTTAATCCAAACACCTGGAAATCAAGGGTTTTACATCAGTTATTGGCACAACACAAACATTTGAGGACACAAAATCTAACCAAATAAAGCCCTAAATGAGTCCAAATCTTGGAGTCATCAACACCCCCAACTTAAACGTTTGCTTGTCCTCAAGTAAAACTCAAGCTCAACAGTTCAAAAAGAATGTCTCAAACAGTGCTACACAAGACCCAATCATGAATGCACACAAAAAGTCTCAACTTACTCATGAAATGATCAATTTTGCACCCAAAGATTCAAGTTGTGACTCACCGTTATCAAAGATTCTCAAGTTCACAATACTTGCTTCAAATGCAAGTTCAAGCTTAACAAAGGTACTCAAATGCCCTCACACATAGGATAGTTCCATATTCACACACAATGGTTCAATAATTTATAACTCTAGAATCACAATCAACACTCACACTCACAAAGATGAACACATGCATGACTCCACCTATAGGTTTGCCCTTATTTTCCAATTAACACTTGTTTCAGCTCACTCAAGATCAAAAGGGTCTTTTCAAGGCTTGTAACGGGGCTGAGTGTAAATGTATGGTCATTTAGGCTCAGTGGCTGCTATCCTCATGAAATGTGGTATGAACAACACTTTCTCTCATTTTCTTCATCATTCTTATTCATGCTCACAAAGTTACCCCGTTATTCACTTTCCATGAAACTTTGGAAACCCCATTTTCTTTTTGCAACTTTATTTCAAACTTTTTCATTTTTTTTTCTTTTTTTTTGTATGGAGGGGTTCCATCTTTTTCAAAACCAAGGGTAAAAGGGGACTTCTTTGCATTTCTTAATTTACCTTCTCCTTTCACCACACCCCCAACCTAGGGTTTTGGCCTAAGTTGGCTATTAAACCAAACAACATTCCATGAGGATTAAGGGTGAAAGGGTCAAAAAAGGTCACAATTTCATCAAGTTTCTTCCAAGGAAAGGGTAAGGCTCAAAAGGTGCTCAAGTGAAGTTCACACACTCACAAGGTAGGCCACAAACGAGGTATAATGTCAAATTGTTTCGCACTTTAAAATTGTTGCCTAACATCATTTCAAGAGCTCACATAACTTGATCAACTGGACCAACGGGGCAAATTGTAGGTGTCATCACACATGGTTCACGGTAAGCTCATCATATAAGGCATTGGCATAAATGTCAAACAAGACTCCACACTTTCTCTAGTGTGCAATGTTCATTACAAGAAACTCAATTTGATAACCTACTAGTCACAACGAGATGTAACAAGTTCACATATTGCCTATGCAACTTCATTTGGCCTCATCGTAGCCGTATAATCAGTTTTGTTCAATTTAGAGCACTATTCAAGTCATTGGTATTGATCATAAGCGATACTCAAATTCCCACAACAACAGCCACATTCAACACAATTAAGAGGTGGCACAAAATTTCTCGGAAGGGGTCGAAAAGTCATTTATAATTAAAACAAGGAGCCACAAGCTCAAACATCCACAAAAACAGTGTCAAAACACAATAAATAGCATAAAACCCAATATGTAAATAAAATATCAAAAAAACAAGAGGTAGGTATGAAAGTACCTCACCCCACCACAAAGAAAAAGCAATTTGTCCTCAAATGCAAGAAAATATCAAAAAAGTCAATAAAAAGAGACAAAAAAAGAGGTAAAGAAAATCCTTTCTAAACAGTAACTCCATCAGTAGTGGCATCAGTACCCGATGTAGTACTCTGATCTTAGGCATCAGTGCCCGAAGTCACATAAGCAGTACCGGATCCACTAGGGGATGGTGGACGTCTCTGTCAGCAATGTCGGGATCACCGACTGTACAACCGTCTCCTCTAGATCTCTAGTAGGTCTCCATATATGTTGTCCTCACTCACCTCTATCTGCCCCTCGTCGGTCTCTGCCTCTGAATCATCAGCTGCTATGCCATCACGATGTACATCTCCGGTGGTGGCTAGAGGAATCTCAGAAGTCATCGGGGCATCAACATAATCAGCTGCCTCCAATAGGGAAGTGAGTCAGTGGACTTCAAGTACCCGCTGAACCCGGAGACAGCCTAAATATGAATTTTATCGAACAAAGCATGCTAGTCTAGTTCCCCTCCCCAATATTCATGGAAATCCACATACGCTCACACATTCAGACTGAATTTAAAAGAAAAGGGAAGTCATAGCCTACCTGTAGGACGAACACGCACGCTCGAAACTACTCCACTAGATCTTTTCCCTTCTGAACGGCCTCGGATTGCTGCCATGCTGTCAAAAACAGAATGACAACGTCATTACGGTCGTTTAGACATTAAATTCACAAAAAACAAAGGCAGACCATTTGCGGGGTAAAAAATGGGGAAAGTGGGACCCGCTCTAGAAATTCTAGAATTAACCCCATAAATAGGTTCTAAATAGCTCCCCGAACTTGTGATCAAATCACAATTCGGGGCTTGGAACAGTCCCAAAAAAAATATGCAAAGAAAAATCCAAAATTACGCTAAACATGAACAACAATGGCAACTTCTAGTTACAAGAAATTATAAGAAACGAGGGCCCAACTACTGAAACCAACCACACCACGACGATCCTCACTAAACCCCACAATCTAGTCTCTTGAATCACCAAATTCAGACCTAAAATAGCCAAGATATCATCTTCTTAAATTTCCCAAAAATTGAGCTCGAAAATGAGTTATGGCAGAAGCTAAAACATAATTCTTACCTCCAACAAAGCTTCAAATATAAATTCCAACCAGGCAAATGCATTATCCTCGAAAAACCACTCAAGATAGCACCAAGAATCACCGAAATCGGACCTAAAATAGCTGAGATATCAAGTCTCAAAAATTGCCAAAATCAAGCTAACATAATGGGTCATGGCAACAAGTAATTCACGAAATTTACCACAAATAGATACCCGAAATCAGTTTCCAAGCTCAGCAACCCGTTCCTTGAGAAAAACCCCACAAGATGGACCTTTGAATCACTAAAATTGGACTTGAAATGACAGAGTTATGAAAGTTTGAAGTTGAGAAATGAGGCTAAAATGGCCTGCACCAGCTATATTTATTACCTGAAAATCTAATTTTTTTCATGCCAACTTTAAAATCTCCGACGGGGTGCTCGAAATTCATTCAGAACCCGATAAAAATAAGATAGATACGCTACCCTACTAAATGTGACATTCCGGACTCAACGACGCAATCAAAATTTCCATCAGAGGTCATCTTAATAAAAAGTGAGTCCCAATCTCAAAGACCATTTTAAACCGAAATCCACCGAGGGGTTCAGAATGGGTCCAGAGCCCTCGGGAGTCGAACGAAAGGTCATCCTAGACCACACACGACATTCCAAGGCTAACCTCTGGCAAATTTTCAAGGCAAATACGCTAAAAATGGTTTATAGTCGCATCAAAAGCCTCGGGACTCGAGTCAACTACTCTTCTTGCCTAATTTGGCCATTCAGGAGCTGATGCAACTGTCTGAATTCCGTTTTGAGGCTGTTTTCCTGATGAACTAACTAAATCTCACTTTTCAAGCTTAAAGGCTTCTAAAACACGAAAAGCTGCACAAAATACAAACGAACGACCAGGCAACGGAACTGTCAGTTCCAGCAAGTCATAAATGACATGGGGTCGCTGTCAGAAATATTTATCGATGAAACAAAGTCAGGTACACAAAAATAACCTGGAGGGTCATTAGAACATCCACTACTAAAACAACTTTCGTCCAAAAAGTAAGGATAAGGATATACTTGAAGGATCAAATTAGCTGGGGAACTGCTCCCGCATCTCTTGCACAGTCTCCCAGGTAGCCTCCTCAATTGGACGGTGTCGCCACTACACCTTAGCTACAAGAATGGACCAAGAATGGAGCTGACGAACATCTCTAGCTAATATGGATATCGGCTCCTCAACAAAGGTTAAGTTGTCATCCAACTAAACTGAATCATACTGTAGCACATGAGACTCATCTGGAATATACCGGCATAGCATCGATATATGAAAAGCTGGGTGTATAACTGAAAATGTAGGAGGTAGGCTTAACTCATAGACAACATCACCAATCCTCCTCAGGATCTCAAAAGGCCCAATATATCAAGGGTTAAGCTTGTCCTGCCTGCCAAACCTCATCACGCCCTTCAAGGGCGACACCCGCAAGAACACCCTACCACCAACACCAAAACACAAAGGACGACGCATGCGGTTAGCATAACTATTGTGCCTGCTCTGAGCTGTCCTCAGCCTATTCTGGATCACCCGAACTCTCGCCAAAGCCTCTTGGAGTAAATCTGTACTGTACGACCTTGGCTCCGAGGACTCAAACCAACCAACTGGAGTGCGACAACGCCTACCATATAGGGCCTCAAACGGGGCCACCTAAATGCTCGAGTAGTAGTTGTTGTTGTACGAAAACTCCGCCAAGGGGAAAAATTGATCCCAATGATCCCCAAACTCTAACACACAGGCCCGCAACATGTCCTCCAAAACCTGAGTAATGCGGTCCAAGTAGCCATCGGTCTTTGGGTGGAAAGAATGTTGAGATCAACCCTGGTGCCCAACTCCCTCTAAAATGCCCTCCAAAAATTGGATGTAAACTGAGACCCTCCATGTGATACGATGTACACCGGCACACAATGAAGATGGACTATCTCTTGAATATAAAAATGGGCCAACCGCTCTGCACTGAATGTAGATCGAATTGGGAGGAAGTGAGCGGACTTGATCGATCAATCAACGATGACCCAAATAATATCAATGCCCTTGGATGTCCGAAGCAATTCCATAATGAAGTCCATGGTGATACACTCCCATTTCCACTCGGGAATGGGTAATCTCTGAAACTCCCCATCAGGCCTCTAATGCTCGGCCTTCACCTTCTGGCAACTAAAAGTCAACGGGACACATACTCAACAATATCTCTCCTCATGGCGTCCCACCAGTAATGCTGCTCAATACATCTTTGTTGTGCCCGGATGAATAGAATATCTAGAATCATAGGCCTCGTGAAGATTCAACTGAATCAAGGCCCCAACTCTAAGAACACACAAACGACCGTCAAACCGGAGAACCCCATTTGAGCCTATAGTAGCCTGGCCACCATCACCATGTAACACCCGTCTCTGAGGGCTGCCAATGACTCATCCTCGAACTGTCTGGCATTGATCCGATCAAATAGTGAAGACGGAGCCCCAATAAAGTCCAATACTCGCATGGAGTTAAAAATATCTAATCTAATCATCATGTTAGCTAGAGACTGAATGTCTATAGCTAGGGACCGCTCCACGGTAGGCAAGTAAGCCAAGCTACCCATACTCCATGTTATCCGACTCAAGGCTTCCGCTACTACATTCGTCATGCCCGGATTGTAGAGAATAGAGAGGTCATACTCTGCCAGAAGCTCAATCCAGCGTCGCTGCCTAGAATTAAAGTCCCTCTGACTCATAATATATGGTAGGATGCGGTGGTCAGTATAAATCACACAGTGAACCCCATATAGGTAGTGCCTCCAAAGCTTGACTGTGAATACTACCGTTGCCAACTCTAGATTATGAGTGGGGTAGTTGCGCTCGTGTACTCTCTACTGTCGGGAGGCATAAGAAATAGCTCGGCCCCAATACATCAAAATACACTCTACACCAACACCTGAAGCATCACAATATACGGTAAAACCCTCACCCTAAACTGGAAGAGTCATGATAGGAGCTGTAGTAAGCAACTCCTTGAGCCTCCAAAAGCTGAACTCACATTCCTCAGACCATAGAAAAGGAACACCCTGGTGAGTTCATTGAGTCAAAGGTGGAGAAATAGTGGAGAAACCCTCAACAAAATGCATGTAGTATCCAGCTAGTCCAAAGAAGCTTCGAACCTCAGTCACAGAAGTGGGCCTAGCCCAACTATTAATGGCCTCAATCTTCATCGGATCCACCATAATACAATCCTTGGACACTACATGCCCCAGAAATGTCAGATATTCCAACCAAAAGTCGCACTTTGAGAACTTGGCATAAAGCAGCTTGTCTCTCAAAGTCTTGCACACAATCCTCAGATGTTGCCCTGCTCCTCTCTGCTCCGCGAGTATAGAAAAATAGCATCGATGAAAATTATAACGAGGGAATCTAGATAGGGCATGAATACACGGGTAATCAAATCCATGAAGGCAGTAGAGGAATTAGTCAACACAAAGGACATTACTAGTAACTCATAATGGCCATAACGAGTCCTAAATGCGGTCTTAGGGATATCCGCTGCCCTAATCCACAGCTGATGCTACCCGGACCTTAAGTCGATCTTAGAAAACACAACAATGCCTTGGAGCTGATCAAACAAATCGTCAATGCAAGGCAGGGGGTAACGGTTCTTCACCATCACCTTGTTTAGTTGCCTGTAATCGATGCACATCCTGATATACCCATCCTTCTTCATAACAAGCAGTACGGGGGCACCCCAAAGAGATATACTTGGCAAAATGAATCCCTGATCCAGGAGACATTAAAGCTGAATACCGAGCTTCGTAAGCTCTGCGAGGGCCATCCGATAAGGTGGGATAAATATGAGCTTAGTTCCCGGCTACAGGTCTATAGCAAAGTTGAAATCTCTCTTCGGGGTAGGCCGGGCAAGTCAGTAGGGAATACGCATGAAACTCAAAAACCACCAGAACTGAGCCAATGGAAGGGGCCTCGCTTGATACATTATGTACATAAGTAAAATAAACTAAGCGCCTCTAGCTACTAACCTCCGGGCTCAAACATAAGAGGTAATCCCGACCGATGTGCGACTAAAAGACCTCTGCCATACCACGGGGGCTATGCCATGCATGGCTAAGGTAACAATCATGGCATAGCAATCCAAAACTGCTCGGTGAGGGGATAACCAGTCCATGCCCAAAATCATATTGAAATCCAACATATCATGTAAAACAAGATCAGCCCGAGTGTCTCACCCCTGAATAGTCACCAAACAATATCTAAAGATCTATCCACTACTAAAGAATCACCTACTGTTGTCGAGACGCATTACGGCGCTGCTAAGTGCTCAAGGCTCATACTCAATCGTGGAGCGCAATAAACAGATACATAAGAAAAAGAGTGAAACAAATGAGATTCCATGAAACACATTTAGACATATGGTGCAAGAAAATGATACAAAACATGGAATTTTCCTAACGATAGCTTGTAGCCTCGCAAAGATAAGTCACAAACGTCTTCACACCGATCCACTAGACTCTACTAGACGTTAGCTCTGTACAGGTGAGACAAATGAACCTGAGGCTCTGATACCAACTTGTAATGACCCGTTTCCTCGAGCCGTGATGGAACCTACTATATCCTAGCAGTAGATAAGCCAACCCGAAACCCATAACAACTAGTAGTGGGTAAAGGGCAAAAACCAAGTGGCAGAAAAAATAACAACAAAACGGAATAAGGCAAGCCAAAGGAATACATACATTAGAACTAAATCCCTCCCAGAACTAGGAAGTCACAAGTACAGAGCCAAACTAAGAGTAAAAGACCCAATATTGGACCAACATATAAAAATATACACAACTACAAAGGACCTGTCAAAAGTACAAAAGACGAGCCACAAAATATATGTACAGAAGGAGACAACAATGATCACGATGTTGTGCTCACCCTCGCCTCTGGGTGCTGGTTTCTACTGGCTCGAATGGCAGCGCTGATGACTAGTGTTCGGTCCTACATCACGAAAATAGATGCAGAGTGTAGTATGAGTACCAGTGAAAAGGTACCCAGTAGGCATCATAGGAAGACTGAGCAAGAGAGGTAAAAGCAATAGGAAATGCTAAATTAAAACATAAACAAGGTCACAAACAAGAAAAGTAAAGGTATGCACACGAGTGTAAAGCAAACAAACCTAACATGACTACTCCAACTAGGCCCCCATAAGCCCAGAAGGTACACTCGTGCGCAAATTGAAGTAAAAACCCGACCGGACCCCAATAAGCCTGATAGGTACACAAAAAACCTAACGTAAGACTAGAGGAGATTTGTACACCTGAAGCATTATAGAAATATCAGTATTCTCGAGCTATGAAAGAAAGGAAACACAGAGCCTAGACCTTGAACTGCGGGTAAATCTTCCTATATTAGATACATCAATATAGCCGAACTCTGCAGGGGATAACATAGAGCCCGAAACTCAAATCGCAGATGTCGAATACCCGTAGATAAAGTGATATAACCCAAGGGGGAGGCCGGACTCTTTATGTCCACTCCATTATAGGAGGGTAAATAAGCAGCATCAGGAAGAACATAGCTCATACCTCGAATCGCGGGTGAAACCTCCAGTTAAGTTACCACGACAGCGTAAATATTCCAAACAAGCCACCTAAGGAGTTCCGCATCTAAAAGTCATGAGCGCCTCTTCATAACTATCTTTTATATACTCTGACTATCTTACGGTGACAGGAGAACCGATTTGAAGCTGTATGTATCATCGAATGGGCCCGGAGGGCGACCGGAAATGCAGAAAGTTAGGATCATACAGGAATTATTGATGTTAAGGCCCCACAGTTGAGTCACTGCCTAGCTAAGGCCCATCTCTATCAGACCCAAGTCTGCTATATCAGTCTACAAGCACCTACGCCTCTCAAGGTCACACCGGGGGAGAAATAATATAATCTATCGGCTCTGAACAATCGTAAGTCTATGGCATCACAACTCTAAGTCTATACTAAGACCAAACATGCTTCAATATAACTCATACAAGGAATTTTATAACAATTCAAGGAAGCAAGGATGATCAAATATAACAATTCAACTATCCGCTGAACTCGGAGACATCCTAAATATGAATTTTATCGAACATAGCATGATAATCTAGTTCCTTACCCAAATATTCATGAAAATCCATGTACGCTCACACATTCGTAATCAATCTAAAAGAAAAGGGAAGTCGTAGCCTACCTGTAGGCCAAACACGCGCACTACAAACTACTCCGACAGAGCTTTTCCTTTCCGAACGACATCAGATCGCTGCCGCGCAGTCAAAAATATAATTAAAATGTTGTTAAAGTCGTTTAGACACTACATTTGCAAGAAACGGAGGCAGACCAATTTTGGGGTCAAAAATGGGAAAAGTGGGACCTGTGCTGGAAATTCCGCAATTAACCCTATAAATAGGTTCTAAATTGCTACCCAAACTTGTGTTCCAAATTTTATCACAATTTGAGGCTCGAAACAGGCCCAACATGAACATTCAAAGAAAAACCCAAAATTAGCTAAAAATTAACAACAATGGCAGTTGCTATTTACAAGAAATTACCAGAAAAAAGGGCCCAATTGATTATATCAACCACACCACGAGGATCCTCACGAAAAACTCCACAATTTACGCTCTTGAATCACCAAATTCGGACCTAAAATGGCCAAGCAATCATCTTCCAAAATTTCTCAAAAATTGACCTCGGAAATGAGTTATGGCAGCAGCTAAAACATAATTCTTACCTCCAAAAAACCTTTAAATAAAAATTCCAACCACTCCAACGCGTTCTCCCTGAAAAACCACTCAAGATAGCCCCAAGAATCACCGAAATCAGACCTAAAATGGCTGAGATATCAAATCTCAAAAATTTCCAAAATCAAGGGCACAAAAAGGGTCGTGACAGAAGATATTTAACAAAATTTACCTCAAGTGGAGAATTCAAATAAGTTTTCGAGCTCACCAACGTGTTCCTTGCAACAAACCCCATAAGTTGGATCTTTGAATCACTAAAATCGGACTTCAAATGAGAGAGTTATGAACGTTTGAAGTTGAGAAATAAGGCTGAAATGGCCTGCACCAGCTCTATATATCAGCTGAAAAGCTAATTTTTTTTATGCCAACTTAAAAATATCCGGCGGGGTGCACAGGCGTTCGTTCGGAACCCGATAAAAATAGAATAGATATGCTACCCTACTAAATTTGATATTCCGGACTTAACGGCGCAGCCAAAATCTCTTTCAGAGGTCATCTCAATAAAAATGGGTCCCACTCCCAAAGGCCATTTTTAACAAAAATCCACCGAGTGGCTCGGAATGAGTCTAAAGGCCTCGGGAGCCGAACGAAAGGTCATTCTAGACAAAACTTGACATTCTAAGGCTAACCACGCTCTTATAATTTTCATTCGGACACGTTTTCCAAGATTGTTGACAAAAGTCAACTGCTGACTAGTTTTCAAAGTTAAAACGCTAAAAATAGTTTAAACTCGCACCGAAAGCCTCGGGACTCAATTAAACAATGCTTCTAGCCTAATTTGGCCATTCCGAAGCGGATGGAAATGTCAAAATTCCGTTCCGAGGTGGTTTTCTTGATAATCTGACTAAAAGTCACTTTTCAAGCTTCAAGGCCTCTAAAATACGAAAAGCTGCACAAAATCCAAACAAACGACCAGGCGACCGAACTATCAGAGCCAACAAGTTATAAATGACATGGGGTCACTGCAGGAAAGCTCTAACTGCCGAAAAAAAGTTGGGTACATAGAAATGACCTGAAGGGTCATTACCGGCCGGACCATCAAGCCTATATGCAATTAATTCAGCTCCTCTTAACTCCACAAAACCCAAGGTATATAGCCACTCACGGCAAGTAGTGAGAGACTCGTGGGAATCCTTACCCACAACCCTAGAAAACATCAAATGTAAAAGCCTCAAGAACACTCTGAGCATCCTCTACTTCTCTACCAACATAAATCTAGTCGCAATCATGGGCTGAGCACCCCTAGGTTGTACATGGGCTCAAGGTGCCTCTACTGCAGGATGATCCTGTTGACCTGGTGCTAGTGTAGGTTCCAGTACTTGCAAAAGTTGCATGCCCCCAAGCACTGTCAAAAGTGGAGTAATGGCTGCGTGGAGCTTGGGTGCCTATCATGACCCAAAGTATACCCTAAAAGTAACATGGCGCATAGAACCCCGAGAGGCCCTACACAAGGCACTTAGAATACATCATACAAGATAATAAAAGTAAAGAGTTTAAAAGTAGCATTTCATATAAAAGAGGTTGAATAAAGCGAAAGTCTAAACATAAGTCTCAAAGCCATCTATTACATCATAAACAAAGTGATTGGGATGTAACCCATACATCATATAAAAATACGAAGACAAAAATGACATGAAAGCGATAAAGGAATCTTGGCCCACATAACATGAGGACTCACCAAGCTTTAAAGTTCAAACGAATAAACTAGCGATGACTGCGGAATAGGAGTGTTAGAATCTACATTAGTAAAACAATGTAGCCACAAGAATGCATGTACATGGAATGAACCAAGTATTATAGCAATGCATAGGAGTTATAAAATCATTCTAGAGGACTTTATATGACATTTATTGACCAAGATAAATTATAAAATAACATATTTGAAAATATAAGTCATAATCATGGTCAATGCAAGCTAAACATCTTATTGAACACTTGTGAGATACTTAAGAAAGTAACCTTAGTTAATTATTGTGGGAAGTTTTCCTTTAACCGACATAGCCCAGGTTAGCTATTACATGAAATCTAGTGTCTATCCTATACTTAAAAGAGATGTCTTTACTTGCCAAGGCAAGAACCATAAACTTGAACTAGATTGGATCTACTAGCTAATGTCTATCTAAGATAAACCTATGGTAGTACATAGTTATGGGGCATGAAAAACCGCCGCTTGTCCATTCGGTAATAAGAATAAATACCACATAATATTCTTAATCTTAACTTGTTTTATTATCCATGAAAAGGCAAAATTAAGTAGCCAATGAAGCTAGAGTTCATTCAGAATATCTCTTTAATCTTGATTCAAATTAGGTAAGAAATCCTTTCAACCTGATGAATCCTTTTTGTGAGAAAACCCTTTCACAATTATGTTTTGAGTGGTTTGTGAGAAATCAATTCACAAGAACAACAACAACATCGATATTTTACTCTTAAAGCAACCTTAAAGAATTTATCAATTTCATAAAGAAAACATGCATATCTTCATAATTTCATCTTTCATAGTTCATAAGCTTCATCATAGGATAATAGTCTACAAATCATGGTTCAGGAATGGGTTCATGTGAAATCATCTTAAAACATGTAGTTACTTCAATTCATTCCATGAGATTGAATGAAACCCTAACTTTAATTGGATATTCTAGCTTGTGAAATTAGAGAATTTAGGAACCATATGCAGGAAAGAACTCCATAGGTGAATACTATCATAACATGATGTCAAAAACCCACAAATATTGGAGGATTGGAGAATTGTGGTTGAACCCTAGTACTTTTTCTTCTTTTTCCTACAGATGAGGAAATCTAGGAGGATGACTCGGTAAATTTTTGGGAAATGTGGATAATGAGTCAAAAGTGGTTAATTTAGGGGCTCAAAATAATTATATATGGTTCAGGGTAGAATGCAAAATGATATAGTTTAGGCATTAACCAATCAGTAAAAAGACTAAAAAGCCCTTAAAAATAACTGCTGACCAACATCTATGGTTTGGACCTACGGTCCAGACCATACTGGTCAACCATAGAAAGTGATCAGAGACACTTAATTTAGCCAACATTCAACGGAACCAATGTAGGGCCCGTAGGTCTTCCTATGGACCATATAAATTGATAAAGATACGAGTAGTAGATTTGCCAACTAGTTCGAAGCTTATTTGAGTAAAATATAATAGTATAAAAAAGTTCTTATTTTGTTTTATTTATATCAAATAATAATTTATACACAACTATACAGATCTTTGATATATTTTGTGTATTTGTTAGGTTCTCAATCTAGATAACAACATAAATGATGAGCGGTCAAAAGACCTCTCACGCATTCTCAACAAGGTTGAAGGGTCAGACAAGGTGTTGAAAGAGATGAAGGAAGATGTCTCTACACTTAACTATATGGTTACCTCTCAATCCGTATAAATCAAGTAGTTGGAGACCCAAATGGGTCAAATTTCTTCTTATTTCAATCCAAGGCCAAAAGGGGGCCTACCAAGTGATAGCTTGGCAAAATTGAAGAATGATCCGTAAATGGGTACTTTCGTCGTGCCTCGACATTAACTAAGGCGTTTCATAGGAGGCAACCCAATTTTTTAATGCTTTAGGTTTTGATTTTTAATAATGGGTATTGATTGTGCAAATGTGATAATTGTTGGAAAATGGGTAGTTTGGCGAGGCAAAGTCCAGTTGGCGACCCGCTGAACAGGTCGGTGAGCCCCGACTTGGACCATCGTTGGAACCACCAAGATTGAAGGGGAACTCTGTAAAACTCGACGGGCTAAATGGTTAATCGGCGAGCCCAATTTTTTCCACCATTTGAACACCTAAATTACTGGAAGTCCCATAAAACTCGGCGAAGTAAAGTACCACTCGACGTATTGCCGAGTGGGTCGAGAGCATGACTTACTCCACGAAAGGTGTCTCCATCTGAAATGTTTTAAAGGGCAAACGGTTTAAAAGTTCATAATCCTTCATCTTCTCTCATTTTTAACTCTCGTGCCCTATCAAATAATTTTTAATCTTCAATATTTTATTGCTTTTACCCACATTTTTGTGTGAAATTATGCTCAGAATTGGGGAACTTTGCCGCCTAGCTATTCAAATTTGAAATTTGGCATTAAGCTTGCTTTTCCGAACCCCATACTTTAATTTTGTGGTTGAAATCAAATGCAATAGGTAAATTTGTTGTTGTTTTATGTTTGGTAATTTGTATAATCGTGTTTCATGTGTTTGATTGCCCGTAATTTGTGTGAGTGTGTGCCTAAATGCATTAAATCGATTGATTCCCATATTCTTACTTGCAAAATCGAGTCAAATTGTTGAGTTGCGGTTTATATGTGTTGAGTCTAGTAGGGTAAAGTGTAAGTAACATCAAATTTTGCTAAATGACATAATTTTGCCAATGATGGAGCATTTGACGTCATTCATAAGGGCAAAAGTCCTCAAATGGCCAATTTTAGCTAAATTAGGGAAAGTCTCAATACCCCGAGGGGATGGGTCATATGGGTCTTACTTTAATGGAATGGTGTTTGTGTTTAATTTTGAATTTGGGGGCTGTGGGCTTGATTTTGAAGCTTCATGTTGAAAACTGGCGAGCTAAGTTAAGCTTGCCAAGTTGTTCGGCGATTCGCCGAAGTCCCCCTCAGATCGCCCTTAATTTAAAATTTTGGTTAAGTTTTTTTGTACCTTTCGGCGAGATGCCTCACCGAGTTAACTCAATGACTCGGCGAAAGGTCTTCTTGATCGCCTCTTCTGCACCCCTAACCCTTAAAATAAACTGTAACATTCGGTGAGCAAGTCTTAGCTCGGCGATTAATGTCGGAGATTCGCTGAATAACCCTGAACATCGCTGACTTTTCTTGATTCTAGAATTTTTTCACGCTGGTACTTTCGGTGAGCTCGATCTGGCTCGCCTAAGTAACTCAGCGACTGATTTGGCGAGTCTTTCTGCAACTAAACTTCTGAATTTTTCTTGAATTTTTTTCTAACATTTTTCTATATGGGTTGTAGGAATGGCTAGAACAAACTTGGATGATAGTGGCATGCCACCTTGAAAGCGGGCACGAGGGATCGTGATAAATGATGAAGCAGCTTTTTCCAGCGCAAATGGTAAAAAGTTACCTCCGAAGGGAGGCAAGGAAAAGAGCAAAGCTCTAATAGCTGAGACACCACAGGACAACTCTGGCAGTAAGGGAGAGTAATTTGATTCTCAGGCTTCATTCTTAGAGCCTGAGGATAAACAATTATTACAGACCCGGTAAGCAGAGCTTCATTCCAAAGCTCGTTATGATCCATCTAGGATTTCGGAGCCGACCTCTCCTAGTGAAGATTCAATGCTAGGTCCAGCACAGCCGATGGTTCCAGCACCACCAGTTCAGGGTCCTCCTCCCCGGTTACTAAACCGGTTAAAGGCCGAGGGATTGAGGACCATTTTGAAAGAGAAGAGATTGTCCACGGATGGTGTAGTTGACATGCATCCAATTGTGTGGGACACTCTCTGGTTCCACTAATTCGAGATTTTAACCAGGTCTCGTGGCCCATACATTCCCACCTGGGGCTTAATATTCAGAATTTCAGTGTCCTCAATTCTTATATTATGCACTAAATTGATGTTAAAATGCTCATTTGCAACAATGAAAACAAAATATTAAGGCAAGGACAATACCAGGCAAAAAGGAATGAAAAAGCTGAACAAAAGCAAGTCTGATGCTCGCCAAAAGGTACTGCGGGCCAGCCCATTGATAAAGTCTACTCGGAGAGCAGATTGGAGTTTTGGTAACTCGCCAAATTGATCGGCGATGGAAGTTTTGATTGCCTAAATTAACAAAAGGGAAGTGTGGAAAATCCAAGACTAGAAGGAGATGTAAACTCAATGAGTAAGTCGGTTGAAACGACCCCAAAAATGCCCGAAAATATGCTTTGGAAACACCTATAATTGTAATTTCCATATATCTCAAAATTCATGCATGATTTCGGAAATTCGACTTCATATTCTTATTCATGGGGTCAAATTGAGTGGGAAATGGGTCTAACCCAAATTTTAGAGAAACCGTATCAAAATCCAAAATTTCCAAGTGAAGCCTTTTCGAGGGTCTACTTTGGAGGGTCATATCTCGTAGCACACAAATTATTTGGGTGGCCAATAATATATCCATGGAAAGCCCTTTGAGTTAGCTACCTAACGCACTTCGTTTCACCTCATTCAGAGTTCGGA
>JAJOOF010013745.1:0-21971 GCA_029582545.1 Solanum lignicaule
TTTCTCATAATGGTGTATACATTATTGTTTTGAGATATTACAAGATAAGTCTCTATGAGACATTATTGTGGACCATAATGTCATATGTTTTATAGCTTATGAACCTAGTATGATGAGTTGCTAATGTAGTAGTATATGGAAGAAAGTATGTAGCTTAAAACTTATGTACAACCGCCATAACTCGCGTTAGTAGTTTGTTATATTGTGGTATGTATAATGGACATTATAGAAGAGATTTATTATACGCGCAACTAATGTTTATGAAATATTAATGTTATATGGTCATTGGGCCAAGTGGGAGAATATAAGAATTATTATTAATTATTTCTTACTTATGGCCCAAGTTTACTTGTAACCCAAGTAATACCATAAATAATATTTAATAAGGAATAGATCTCGTCCGTACATTGATTACTTGATGGACGTATCAGATATAACCTCTATAAATTGGTCCTCCCTCCACCCATTAGGGTTATCACATATTCTTTACAATAATTCCATCACTGACAGTTGTGGCAACTTAAGGCTAGGGCAAGGAGGTAGAAACCAATTTACGACTAACGCTTTCGCTTCTCTCTGTGATGATGTCTTCCGCATCAGGTATGTTCCCCTAACTATCTCTATGTAAGATTATCGTGTTCAAGATCCTCATATGTATTAAAGTATTTAATCTTACAGGCTATTGATAGACCTCAGCTAGGAGATCAATGATCGAGACCAAATTTCAAGGGTGAGCCAGTTCTTTCAGGCTGCCATGGAGTCTTTTTTTATGTTTAGTCCATTCCCTTCGGACGTAGACTATTTAGATATTTCTTATGTTAGTTGGGTTTGTACCTCTTTTTCTTAGACTTATTGAACTTTAGATGTTTTGGTACAATGACTTTCATGTTCTAAGGGTTACTTCCACATTAGTTGTTAGATGAACTTTCAGAGTTTATGGAAACTCCAATTTATTTCTGCATTTAAACCTGCTTCTGTATCTTTAAATGTCTAGCTTTGGGGTTAATTGGTTAGTAGTAATGGCTCTCCCACCGGAGGGTTAGTGTGTGTGTCAATTATGGCGGTTTGGATCGTGATAAGTTGATACAACAAGTGGTATTCCATAAAGGAGATCATAGATTGATTTTCCCTACCATGTATTTTCAATTGAGTTCATCTCATCAAATGTATGATATTTTTTTTTTTGTGATTTACGAGCTATCATACACTCTAAACAAATTTTATTCAGTATACACTCAGCAACAGTAAGTTTTCTCGATCGAAGAGACAAGAAAAACTTCCAATCTTCTGTCTGCATCAAATCACGTAAATTTATTATAACTAAATAACTGAAAATTCATGTACAAATATATATTACTCCCTCTGTCCCATTTTATGTGGCAGTTTTCATTTTTCGAGAGTCAAACAATTTATTTTTGATCGATAATTTGCGTATGGAATCTTCAAATTTTTTAAAATGAAATTTATATATTTGTAAACTACGTAAAAAGTATTATAAGTCACAATAATTGATAATTCAAAATGTTAAAAAGATCTATGAAAACCTTATGGTCAAATATAGACTAGTTTGAATCTCGAAATCCGAAAAGTGCCACATAAAATGGGACGGAGGGAGTACTTTTTTTTAATCTCAATTTATGTACTCCCCTCTATCTCATTTTATGTGGTATTTTTCGGATTTCGAGATTCAAACAAGTCTATCTTTGACCGTAAATTTTTCATAAATCTTTTAAATATTTTGAATTATTAATTTTTGTGACTTATAGTACTTTTTACGTAGTTTACAAATATATAAATTTCATTTCAAAAAAATTGAAGATTCCATGCGCAAATTTCCTGTCAAACTTAAATTGTTTGACTCTCGAAAAACGAAAAGTGTCACATAAATTGGGACAGAGGGAGTAATACATTTTGTTTTTCGAGAGTCAAATAATTTAAGTTTGACTGAGAATTTACTCATGGAATCTTCAATTTTTTAAAAATGAAATTTACATATTTGTAAACTACGTAAAAAGTAATATAAATCACACTAATTGACAATTCCAATTATTTAAAACATACGAAAAAATTACGGTAAAATATATACTTGTTTAAATCTCAAAATTCGAAATGTGTTGCATAAATTGAAACAAAGGAATAAGTATCTATTAATTAGATAAAACATCAAATATAGACATATATTTTCTTTATTAGGTTTGTATGAAGCGTGCGTATATAATTCACTAGATGTAGCAAATGAACACTATGGAAATTTAAGCACGTTGGATTGAATCTAATGAGAACCTCCCAATTTGACCCAATTTTTGTTTTTTATTTTCAGGAATTTTTTCATAATTCATAATTACATAGCTATAAGAATATTTAATATTGATTACATGTATTTTAGTTGTTATATTTTGTCGCAAATATAAATTTCCAAGATATACCAAAAAATAGACATCCATAAACACTATTAAACCCTGTTAATTAAAGCAACAACAAAAATTCAACCATCTCATTACAAATTTTCAAATGTAGACCTACTTGGATAAACAAAATATGTTTTACATAATTTAATTATAACATGTAAGCCAGTAATTAGGTATAACCATATAATCACAATACATAATACTGCATATGTACAGTTAATAGTATATTAAATTCAATATCTTTGGGAAAAATTAATGATAATATTTGTGTCATTAATTTAAGACGGCACCTTCTGTTAATTGTTGCATTTTCTTGAATAACTTAGTGATCACTATTTATTTCTATTTGATAGTTAGAGAAAAATAATAAATTAAGCCACTAAAAATCACTACCATAAACAACATTAAGCAACAATGGGTTAAATGGGCTTGGGCCATTTTTGCCACTTCTAACCACCACTCATCTTGAGCCCATGTTTCCAACTCCCTTAAAGGCCCATATTAGGTGCAACATATCTATTTAGGGAAAGTAGGGAAAATTGTATGAGCAAACTACTAATTCAAATTAAATGATATAGCCATAGTTTATTTTAATTGTAATTCGCAACAAACATTCCTTTTTTTGCCATCTAATTCGGTATACAATTAGTCATTTTATATATTTCGATATAAAATGTATAAAATGCGTTTGTGTTTGTATAAAGCGAGAGAAAAGTATATATACAAATACAAATACATATATTTTCATTCTATACACTTATAATTATACAAATACAGATCTTATTATACAAATTACAATGTATAAATGAATTTATACAAAACTGAACAATTTGTATAAAATTGGATGTTTCTAGCGAATTATACAAATCAAAAGTTCCATAGCAAACATAAAATTTGCTATGAAGCGCAATTATACAAAATATAGCTATAACAACATACAAATATATTTTTTATTTTTACTATATGTGAAAGTTGCTTAACAAAGTAATACACTATTTATAGGGACCTTTTACAAAATCTACTCTAAATATGTGAAATTATGTATATTAACTTAAAATTGTTTTTATTCCACACCCAATTTCAAAAAGACATGAATATTTAGGGAACACGAATTTTGTGATACGTGGTCTCCTAAAAATTGAAGTGTCTTGTATTCCTATTGGCGGAGCCAACTTATGATCAGGGGTTCATTCGAACTTTTTTTTGCCGGAAAATTATACTATTCATATATAGTTACTTCTTTTTATGTATATATATAATAGATGTTGAACCCTTGTGTGCTTGTTTATTCAAATTTTGAACCCCCTTGTCCCTTGACTTACATCACTCTGCCAATTTAATTCCTAAAGAATTTCACTTGTTCTAACTTACACATATTCATGAATATATATGAATAGATTATTGAGGCGTGTCTATCGAATATTACTTCAGAAATATTGAATATTAATAATAGTTTAAAATGTGAACACTTGTTTGAATATTACTGCATATGGAAAGACATAAATAAAGATTTTTTCCGCGAAGTACCAATGTTATTCTTTCAGCTAGTCATAGATATTATATGTTGGAGTGGTAATTGAGCAGGTCCGATCAAATTTAGGTGGGTATTAATGAGTTAAGATAACAAACGGGACAAGATCCAATTCAATCCAATCCAAATTTGCATCAAAACGGGTTGAGTAATGAATCATAGAATGAGTTACATATCAACCCATTTTTAAATTGATTGGGTTGAAATGAGTTGAGTTAATAAATATCTTAAAGTCGAGGTGGGAAAACTAAATTAAAAAGCTACGACTGCCGCCGTTAACTCTACACTTTTCTGGTGGTAATGGCCACTGTTTCCACAGGCCAACCTCCCACTAGGGTTGCGCCAGCCTCCTTAGAGGCAAGGCCAGTGTCAAATCTCAACTTTCTTGCAACGCTCCGTCCATCGCCTACAGTTGCAAAACCAATACCAATGAATCTGATTGTTTTCCTTCATGGAGAGAGGTGGAGCAGATGATCATTAAGGAAAATATTGAGTTCGCAGTGGTAGGGAAATTCTCCTATGGGTGGCCAGATATCCAGGAGTTGCGAAAGTTGATCCCCAAACAATGCACACTAAAGGCGGAGTGCAACGTAGGTGTGTTGAGCAACAGACACATCCTGATTAGAGCATCATGCCTAGAGGACTATGTAAACTTGCTATCGAAACCGACATTTTACATTGCTCATAGGGGATGGACGTACCCCATGAGAACGCTGAAGTGGGAACCAATGTTTGATCTGGAGGAGGAAACATCAACAGCGATTGCATGGATATCGTTCCCGTCTTTACCGCCTAATTTTTTCGTGAAAGAGGATGTTTTTTCATTAGCAACTGCAGTGGGTAAGCCACTTCAAGTGGATCTAGCAACAAAAAATCAGACACGATCAAGCTGTGCCAAAGTCAAAGTGGAGGTGGACCTCCTGAGAGATTTCCCAAAAAGAATCAATGTTGGGGTGAGGAAATAATCAGGAGAAGTTATGGAGAAATGGATCAAAATCAACTATGACCATGCACCAAAATACTGTAAGAGTTGCAGAATATGAGGACATAATGAAGAAGAGTGTTATGTCATTCATCCGAAATTATACCCAAAAAAAGAGATAGAGGGGGAGAGGACGATAAAAGAGACAAAGGGAACCAATACAGAGGGTGAAGAATATAATAGAACCACTCTGAGAGAAAACCATCATCAAAAGAGGGAGCAAGGGAGTGATAAAGAGAAACAAACCAAGAGGGACGGAGGATGGATAAAACACGGACGGGGAAAAGTGGAACAAGTCTGGAATAAAAAATCAATTCAAGTCGAAACGGGGGGAATCAACATGGAAAATAAATTTAAGGCGTTGGAATCACAAATTGATGATGTAGAGGGACAATTACAAAATGAGAAAGGGACAGGGACTAAATGATGGGTTGATGAGGTGTTCATGGAAAACAAAAAGGATGAGAACTGTGAATCAATGAGTGAATGAGTCGAGGAAAATAAGGAGACTGCCACCCAAGGGGGGGAGATATTGACGGAGGAAGTAGGAGTGATATAGCGGGGAACAAGGGAAAAGAAAAACAGGGTGAGAGGTATGCCAGAAGCTGCAATATGGACAATAAGACAAGGGAAGTAAACAATGAGGTAGACGAACTGAATAAAGAAGAAGACTCGGCATCTAAGCAGGAGGAGATAGAGGAATCCCATAAAAAAAGAATACCAGATCTAGAAGAAATTTCATAGGAAGAAAAACAGAAAAGAAAAGATACAGAGGAGGACGAAGGGATAGAAGAAAATATAGACTCGATTGCTAAAGAAGGCGACATGTCACCAGGGCAAATCAAGCAGCTGAAAAGTGCGGCTAAAAGAAATAAATCGAGTCAATCGTCACTGCCATTACAAGTGCAAACAATGAGTAGGTGGGAAAGGGTGGACACAATTTCTCAATGATTGGGAAAGCCATTTTTTGGAATATTAGGTCTATTAGAACTCAAAAGGCATTTGACCGATTAATGGACCTAAATCAGAGGAATAAATACAACTTTATAGCACAGATGGAACTGTTCCAGGGGACACAAGAGATTGACAAATATAAAAGAATGCTAGGATTGCAGAATGTGGTAACTAATTTCTCAGATTAAATATGGGTGTTTTGGGATGACAATTGGACAGGAGAAGTAACTAGTGATAATGTGCAACAACTAACAGTGAAGCTAAGAAAAAACAATGTTGAATGCCTAATCACGTCAGTGTACGCGAGATGTGATGCGCTTGAAAGGTTGGAGTTGTGGGAGGGACTAGAGGAGATATCGGCAAACCTCACTATGCCATGGCTAGTGGGAAAGATTTCAATGTTATTAGAAACGCCAAAGAAAAGGAAGCAGGGCTAGAGTTCAGCCCAAATGAAGCTTTTGATTTTGAGTACTTTATCAACAAGTGTGCTCTAACAGAATCGAGATACACGAGTAGTATGTTTACATGGTGGAATAGAAGGATAGAATAAGAGTGCATTTTCAAGAGACCAGATAGAATATTTGGAAATCATGAATTTTTCAACATGATACCTTCCTGTGAAGTCCTTCATCTTATCAGACAGGGTTCGGATCATGCACATGTTCATGTGAACTGCAAAACAAAGGAGGAACCAGCAGTGCGACCTTTCAAGTTCCTTAATTTTGGACTAAACACCCAAATTTTAGGAAAGTGGTAGAAAACAATTGGAAGATATAGTTCGTTGGTTGTCCTATCATAGAATTCCACGCAAAAATTAAAAAGTTAAAAGGGGCTTTAGCACAATGGAGAAAAGCGACGTTTTGGGAATATCTTTCAACAGATCGCTACACTAGAGGATCTCATTAGGGTGAAGGAAATTCAACTAGAAGTAAACTCTTCCCCGGAGAATAGAGAAGCACTGAAGAGGGCGGAGGCTGAACTTAGGAAATTTTTGCACGTGGAGGAGGAATTCTGGAAGTAGAAAGCAGGAATGAGATGGTTTCAGGAAGGAGACAGGAACACGAAGTTCTTCCATAATTATGTAAAAGGCAAAAGGAAAAAATTCCACTTGGAAGAAATCAGAACAGAACTAGGGGAAGTGGTTCACACGAGCGAAAATATTGGGAAAGAAGCGGTATGCTTCTTTGAGGAACAATTCCGAGAGGAAGAGACTATTGAGAACGAGAGATGGTAGGAGTGATTCCAAGGTTGATTACTGATGAACAGAATGAGGAAATGAACAAAATCCCAAGCATAGAGGAAGTGAAACATGTGATATTTGCATTAAATGGAGATAGCACAAGTGTGCTGGACGGATTTTCGGGGGTGTTTTACCAGAGTTGCTGGGATATTGTGGGGGAAGAGACAGTTAAGACAGTTGAGAGGAAGAGACAGTTGAGAACGAAGAGATGTTAGGAGTGATTCCAAGGTTGATTACTGATGAACAGAATGAGGGAATGAACAAAATCTCAAGCATAGAGAAAGTGAAACATGTGATATTTGCATTAAATGAAGATAGCACAAGTGTGCTGAACGAATTTTCGGGGGTGTTTTACCAGAGTTGCTGGGATATTGTGGGGGAAGATGTGACAAGAATGGTCAGAGATTTCTTCTGTGGGAAACAACTTCCAAGATTCGTCACGCATACGAATCTAGTACTACTGCCAAAAAAAGAAAATGTGGAGAAATTCACAGACCTCAGGCCAGTTAGTTTGGGTACGTTTATCAACAAAATAATCTCAAGAGTTATACATGGTCAAATATCGAAATGGTTGCCAGGGATAATATCACAAAATCAGACGGGATTTATCAATTGGAGAAGCATTTCAGAAAATGTGCTACTAGCTCAGTAGATAATTCGAGATATCAATTTAAGGAAAAATCATCACAATGTGGTGATGAAACTAGATATGGCAAAAACTTACGACAGAGTGTCTTGGATATTTCTTATTAAAGTGCTAAGGAGATTTGGTTTCTCAGAGGTCATAATTGATATGGTATTAAGATTGATTACAAACAATTGGTACTCCGTTTTTGTAAATGGAAGAGCTTTTGGTTTTTTCAAGTCTTCTAAAGGCCTAAAACAAGGGGACCCTCTATCTTCAACACTGTTCATAATCGCTGCTGAAGTGTTAACACGAGGGTTAAACAGATTACATGATGACGCTGCATTTAGAGGATATGATATGCCTAAATGGAACCCTCCTATAAACCACATTTCTTACACAAATGATCCGATACTATTTTGTTCAGGGGAAAAAAAGTTTGTGGGAATGATAATAAAGGTACTGAAAGAGTATCTGAGGATTTCGGGACAGATGGTTAACCTAAATAAGAGTTTCTTTTATCTATATGATAATACACCGCTGATTGTGAGCATTAGACTAAGAAGGATAACAGGGATAAAGCAAGGGTCTTTTCCCTTCACATACTTGGGATGTTCAGTTTTCTATGGGAGGAAGAAATTGAGGTATTTTGACGATCTGCTGAAAAAAATACAAAAGAGACACCAGATGTGGCAGAATAAATGGCTTTCATATGGGGGAAAGCACATTCTAATTGCAAATGTCTTGTGATCAATGCCTATTTATCTACTCTCAGCAATGAATCCGCCAAAGAAAACGATTGAACAACTACATCAAATTTTTGCTCGTTTCTTTTGGGGCCGGATGGGAGCAAGTAAAGGAAAACACTGGAAAGCATGGCAATAGTTGTGCCTACCTAAATGTGAAGGAGGACTAGAATTCAGATCGCTTCATGAGGTCACTAAAACACTGTTTGCAAAATTATGGTGGAGTTTCAGGACCACCACATCACTTTGGAGCTCTTTCATGTGGACTAAATACTATAAAAAACATCATCTCGTATTGGCTAAGGGGACGGGAGCGTCTCACGCATAGAGGAAAGTGGTGGAGGTTAGGGAGGAAGTGGAGCATGAAATATGGTGGCAAATAAAGTCGGGAGAGGCAAGCTTTTGGTTCAATAATTGGACCAAGCAAGGTGCATTATATTTTTTGGAGGAGACAGTAAGGGGAGAAGAGGAAATAGAAGTGAAACAATTCATAGTGAATGAGGAATGGGATAGATTGAAGATAAATATGCTTCTATCAGCCGAAATGATGGAATTTATAGTGGAGAACATACGTCCAAAAATTGAGGTGGGGGTGGTGGATAAAACTTGGTGGATGGGAAACCAAAGTGGGGAGTTCACAGTGAAATTAACTTTTGAAATCATAAGGAGAAGAAATGAAAAGAATTGGTGGTGGAACTATATATGGAGCAGAGGGGTTCCTTTCAAAATTAATTTCCTACTATGGAAGAGCTGGATAGGCAAAATTGTTACAGATGATGTGCTTAAAAGGATGAGGATCAGTATAGTATCCAGATGCTATTGTTGTGACTCACACAAGAAGGAAACTTTGACCCACCTTTTTCTAAGAGCTCTCATAGCCCAAAAGCTATGAAAACAGTTTGCTGATTGTGCAGGTATAGAGATAGAGGCCGGACTATAACAGACAATTAAAAAATGGTGGGCAGCATCTTCTAAGCCCAAGGTAAAAGCCGTATTTCAAGCTATACCTGCCATTCTGATGTGGGAACTATGGAAGCGAAGAAATGCCAGAAAAAATAGCAAGGAAGTGACTTATGAAAAGTTACTACAACAATGTCAACACACAATATTCAAGCTGGTTAAAACTCTTTACCCTTGGATAAACTTTCAGAGAAATTGGGAGGATGTACTAGAGGTGTTACAACAGTACAAATCAAAGTTACACTATCGAGCAGAATCTTGGAGAAAACCACAAAAGGGTTGGATGAAATGCAACACAGATGGAGCAAGTAGAGGAAATCCGGGTGAATGTACCTATAGCTTTTGTATAAGGGATAATCTTGGAGACTTGGTATATACAGAGGCACAAAGAATGGGTATTGGTAATAGTATGAAGGCTGAGACTAGAGCAATCCTCAGAGCGCTACAACATTGCAAAAATAACAACATCACAAATGTGGTTGTGGAGACAGATTCACTATGCATTTCAAATATGATGAGAGGGAATGGAAAGTGACATGGCAACACACAAAAGAAATGGAAGAGATACAACATATTAGAAAAACAGTGCAGACAAAAATTAAACATATTTTCAGAGAGGCAAATCAATTAGTAGATACTTTAGCTAATGAAGCATATGAGAGAAATCAGATAGCAAAATGATACAATTTTCAACAGCTATCAAAGGAAAGCAAGAAAATCCTAAATGCAGACAAAACAGAGATACCCAGATTAAGGATCAATTCAAGGAAGATCAATATTCACCCACATAATGCACAAGATTAATGATAAGGGGACAATCAAGGAAAAATCTCAATTATGGGATATTTACATTTGCAGGTTTTGCCATTTAAATAACAAAGGACAAATAGTTAATCCAGCTAAATATGAGGGCTTTGTCGGAGTAAGCTTGAGAGCACGGCTGATGAAGGAAAATGTGAAGAATCGTATGAGCACTCTGGCATCTCTATGGTCACTTCAATCAAAAGGCAAACATTTAGAAAGTTCCCAAAGAAAACAAAGAAGAAAAGGAGAGGAAAACAACACTTATAGGGATGTACTAAGCTCCAAGCGAGGCACAGTGATCAACATCACTAAGAGAATCATTGCAGCCACTGAATACTGCACCCAGAAAAGAAAGGATTCAAAGAAAAGAAGGAAGCTGAAGGTGACAAACCGTTGTGGGATGAAGAGTAGCGCCGACATGGGGATGAGAGATGGATCACAATTAGGAAACACTATGAGCAGGGTCTAAAAATAAATGATGTATGGTTCGTTCAGGGACTGGGCCAACTTTTTCTATCTTTCATTTTGTTCATTTCTTGTTTTGGGCCGGTTGGCTCACTTTTGTACAGTTTTTAGAGGTTGAATAAAAGGAGCATCTAGCTCAATATTAGATTAAAAAAAAGTTGAGTTAATAAATGAACGGGTTATTCTTAAACAAGTTGAGCGGATTGAACCGCTTGGGTTTGATTTTGCCACCCCTAAATATAGAAAATTAGAAGAATAATGAAGGCAAAATTTGGGAAATTTCTGAGTGAATTTCATTGAAAAAGAATTAGCTATTTATCCTACTACAAAATGGCAGAACTGTAAAATAATCTAAAGAGCTAACAAACCTTATCTCTTATGTACTAACTTTGTACACCTATACAATTCTAGAATCATCTAAGAAACCAATATTATGCTATATACAAAATGAATATAAACTGATGAAATATAATGAGCTATGACTATGTGGGCTTTCTTGGTTGATAATATTAATCTGAATGTTGGGTCTTGAACATTGGGTCGAATTTGACTTTAGGAGCAGCTCCTGCGACCTGGAACTGGTTCTCATCATCATTCTCAACACCCCCCTCAGGTTGGAGGGGAGAGAGACGACACCGAACTTTCCCAGAAGTTTGTGGTGTAAAGGTCCAGGTAAAGGTTTAGTGAAAAGATCTGCAAGCTGAGATGGAGCTGGAACATAGGAAAGTGAAATCAAGCTAGCAAGAAATTGATGTTTAACAAAATGACAATCAAGTTCCACATGTTTTGTTCGTTCATGAAATATCAGGTTCTTGGCTATGCGTATAGCGGCCTGGCTATTGGAATGGACATGAATGGAGAGAGTTAGAGGAACTCCCAAATCTTGAAGAAGACGATTGAGCCAGGTTAACTCAGCCACTACGTGTCGCATTGAACGATACTCAGCTTCGACAGATGATAATGAAATAGAGGTCTGTTTCTTGGATTTCCAAGAGATGGGTGAACCACAAAAAATAATGATCGTTGTGAATCAACACAAAAACCCCAATCCGCATCACAAAAGGCAAGAAGAGAGACAAAAAGTTCTGTTGTAAAGAATAAACCTTGACTAGGATTCAGGTGAAGATAACAAACCACTCGTAATTCAACATTGAAGTGGGGAAGATGAGACTCTTTCATGAACTGTGATGTGTTGAACTGCGTATGAGAGGTAAGGTCGAGTATGAGTGAGATAATTGAGCTTACCAATTAGACAACGATAGACAGTAGGATCAACAATGAGTTCTCCAAAATGAGAGGAACGGTTAATGATGATCAAACTTTGAGCTTCCCTGAATATTTCGAGTCCCAAGAAGTAGTGCAAAAAGCCCAAATCTTTGACTTTAAACTCATCATCAAGGAACAACTTCAACTGAGTGACGGTGGCAACATCATCACCTGTGATAATAATATCATTAACATAAATGTCAATCACAGTGAGAAGACCATCGGAATGCTTGTAAAATAGGGAGTAATCATTGAGAAAAAGAATAAATCCTTTGAACTGTAAAGCATCAGATAATCTTGCAAACCATTGTCGAGAAGCTTGACGCAAACCATAGAGAGATTTTTTAAGTCGACATACATGGGATGGACCTGGTCCATCCAAGCCTGCAGGAAATTTCATGTAGACCTCTTCATTGAGGTCTCCATGGAGGAACACATTATTCACGTCTAGTTGATAGAGAGGCCAGACCTTCTTAACAGCAATGGCTAAAAGACAACGGATTGTTGTTATCTTTACAACGGGTGAATAAGTCTCAATAAAGTCGATCCCAACTCTTTGAATATCACCACGGACCATAAGTCGAGCCTTGAGTCTTTCAATGTTGCCATCAGGCCTACGTTTCACCTTATAAACACATTTACATGGTATAGCCCTTTTACCTTTATGTAACTCAACAACATCCCAAGTTTTGTTGGCAATTAAAGCCTTGATCTCATTATCCATAAACTCCTGCCAACCTGGGTGCAAAGCAGCCTATGCATAGCTATTAGGTTCAACGATGAGAGAAAAAAGAAGTGACCATTTGTTGGTTAGCAAAAGATAAAGCTGCGAAAAAAAAGGTTGGTGGATTGATGGGAGGAGAGAAACATGAAAAAGTAAGATCAGTGAGGAAAACATTATTGCAGTGATAATTGTGCAAGTAAGCAGGATATTTGTGAGTTCTGAAAGATCTTCGAGGTGAATGTATGGGAACAGGAAGAAGAACTGATTGGATGGAACTGATTAGTGAACCAGGTCCATGGATGGAGGAACCAGGAAAATCCATAACATCAAGTTGGGTTGAGGGGATGCTGATTACAGGATCCTTAGGTAGAGTAGGATCATCACACTAGAAAAGAGGGAGTTGAGGGAAATATAGGAGGGTAAGCAGAAGTGGATTTGAAGGGAAAAATAGATTCATGAAAATGAACGTCCCTTGACACAAAGATCCTTTTAGATACTAAAGATAAAAGTTTGTATCCCTTTTGTCCAGGGGAATACCCCAAGAAAACACAAGGAACAACTCTAGGGGAAAACTTGGATCGATTTTGAGTTAAAGTAAAAGCATAACAAAGGCATCAAAAAGCCTTAAGGAACTGGTACTTAGGAGGAGAACCAAACAAGACTTCATGAGGAGTTTTACCATTGAGGACCCTAGAGGGGAATCTATTAATTAAGAAAGTAGCGATGAGAATACATTCACCCCAGTAAGATATAGGAACATTAGATTGAAACAATAATGCTCTAGAGGTTTCTAAAAGATGCATATGCTTTCTTTCCACTATTCCATTTTGTTGTGGAGTGGAAATGCAAGATGTTTGATGTAGAATACCCTGAGAAAGAAGGAATTCAGAGGCAATGGCTCCCTTTCCCAATTCTAGAGCATTGTCAGACCTGATGGATTTCATTTTGTTGTTAAACTGTCTTTGGACCATGAAAATAAATTGTTTCAACATTGTGAAAGCATTAGCTTTCGTACTCAAAAGGTAGGTTCAAGTACACCTACTAAAATCATCTACTATGGTGAGAAAATACCTGAAACCATTGTAGGTTGAGTTCTTATAGGGACCTATGTGTCAATGTGAATTAATTCAAATATTGTCTTGGTTTTGATGGTACTTATATGAAATTGTAGTTTAGTTTGCCTGGCAAGAAGACAAACATCACAGGCATAATCAGAATCAGATTTAGAAAAGCTAAACAATTTACTCATTGATGAAACATGAAGATGCCCCAACCTTACACGCCATTAATGAAAAGATAACTATTTTCACTGGATAAGGAATTACAAGAGGAAAAACTATGACTAGACAAAGAAACTGCAGCTTTGTTGGTAGGACTTTCATACTTGAGGCTTGAAGAGAATAATTGATAGAGACCACTCTTAGCTTCACCAAGAACCAGAGGCCTCTTCATTGAAGGGGCCTACAAAATGCAAATAGAGGATGAGAAACTGATGAAATAATTCAGTTGAATGCACATCTTATGTACAGATAAAAGATTTAAATTAAATGAAGGAATATAAAGAACATCATGAATGAAAAGATCGGGGAGAAGAGCAATAATTCCTGAATGGGTGACTTTTACACTAGTGAAAGTAGGCAATGTAACATTGATGGGTTGAGGGAGAGTTTCAAGGGAATGAAACATGTTTGAATCACAACACATGAGACGGATGTGTTACCAGCATAAGCAGCCATTGCACTTTGGTCAACAGGGTTAGCATCTGGTTGAGTGACCTTAACTTGATTCAATAGATGAACCAGCTGAGAAACTTGTTCCTGAGTCAACTGATTTCCAACAATGCCTGCAAAATTAGGGAGAGAACTGGGAAAACAAGGTAAATCAGATGGTAACACAACATTGCTCCTGATTGTATTTGGATCCCTCTTGCTCTTTGTGAACTTAAAATCATTGGGAAAACCAATGAGTTACCTTTCTTAGTCTTGTATTCAGGTGTTTGGGACCTGCTCCCATGTCCAGGATATTGAGGTGGTCCATTCCCATTAGCTACCAAATAGGACGAATGATTTCCTGCAGGATAAGAAGAAACAAATATCTCTCTTTGTTTCTCATCTTGAATGAGAAGAGAGTAAGCAAGACTGACAGAGGGCATGGGAGAAATCATCAAGATGTTGCTTCTTACAGCAGCATAGGCCTCACTCAATCCCATAAGAAATTGAATGAGCCTTTCATCTTGTTGTGCCTTCACCAATTTTTCTTTTCCACCACAATCACAAGTGCATGAACAAATGCCCTTAGTGTTTAAGGTGTCAAGTTCATCCCATAACCCCTTGAGTTTGGTATAGTAAGCTGCAATGTTGACTGGTTCTTGGAAGAAATCAATCATCTCTTTTTGCAGGTGAAAGAGCTGGGCTCCATTTGATTGCCCAAACCTGATCTCGAGATCATTCCAAAGTTCTTCAACTGTTTTGAAGTAGAGGACACTATCATCAATATTCCTAGAGAGTGAATTCAACAACCAATTGGTGACCATGTGGTTGCACCTGTTCCATGATTGCAGATCTGGACTGCTGGCAGCAGGACACTTGCAACTTCCATTAGTGAATCCCAACTTGTTTTTAGCTGAGATAGTGATGAGCATGGATCTTTCTCCATCCTCCATATCCCTTTCCTTCAAAAGTGGAGTTCACCAAGGACATTCCTGGTGAATCAGAAGGATGAAGGAAATAGGGACTGCTTTGATCCATAATTTTGGATACAACAGTGGGAGAGCTCGACTCAATGGCAGAAGAATTTGTCATTGAAGATATGAAGAGTGAAGGATCTTAAATGGTGCTCTGATACCATATAGAAAATTAGAAGAACAATGAAGGTAAAATGTGGGAAATTTCTGAGTGAATTTCATTGAAAAAGAATCAACTATTTATCTTAATACAAAATGGCAGAACTTTAAAATAATCTAAAGAGCTAACAAATCTTATCTCTTATGTAACTAACTTTGTACACTTATACAAATTCTAGAAGCATCTAAGAAATCAATATTATGCTATATACAAAATGAATAGAAATTGATGAAATATAATGGGCTATGACTGTGTGGGCTTTCTTGGTTGATAATATTGATCTGAATGTTGGGTCTTGAACATTGGGTCGAATTTGACTTTAGGAGCATCTCCTGCGACCTGGACATGGTTCTCATCATCATTCTCAACACTAAATCTACACGCGTGGTGGAATACAATTTGTTTCAAGAGGATATATATACAAATTGCAAAACAACACGTAAAGACATGATTTCCTTGTTGGTGGTTGAATTCATCAACATATGAGGACAATGATGCAGAATTAATGCACCATTTGACAAAGCATTTAGAGCAAAATAAAGGCACTAGAAAATAGAAATGGCCGTTTAATTTGAAGTATACTATTTTAAAGTAATGAATAAGTAGGATTAAGTATGGTGTGTTGATTTCTATAGAGGATGTCTAAACCTAGTTGTATTTGATTTTATCAAGAAAAAGGGTGTATTTGGGTTTCCCTTTCTTCTCTCCTATTTATTTGAATAAAATAGTAATGCAACGTTGAATTAGTTGTATTAAATCTTACTTTTTATTTTTAGTTTAGTCGATTTTGTTACGTTTATTTGCTAGTTTCTTCGTTAGCTTTACCTTCATGACTTCATCGATGTACTCGATGTACTCAAACTCAGTGATAGCAAACAAGTGAGTTGAGTTGAATTTGGACAAATTAGAAACCGCACAATTTAAGAAACAGGTTATGATTCAAGGCATCCATATTTTCACAGGTTAAAAATAGGTTGGATACGAAAAGTTTGAATTATTATTATTTTTTTAAAATGGCATTAGAATAACTGTAGGCAGATAACTAACTATGATTAGTTGTCAGTAGTCATTCGGATATAGTCAGAAATAGAATCAGGATCTAAGCCAAAAAGCACACAAAATTATTAACGTACATATAGAGAAGAATCTTAATCAAAGGTTAAGTTAATTTGTTTAATAATAAGCTACACCTAAACTAATTATTCTTATTTTTAGATGTGATAGATTTAATTAAAGGACAAGTTATGCACTTGTCGTATATCTTCTTACGAAGGTTGATTGCATCGAAAGGCCCCAAAATTTGAATATTTCTACTCGTTCAAGTCATTACAAGACAAGTGAATCATTTATGAAGAAAAAATGGATGAGCGTTAAAAGACTAATTTAAAGAATGCCCTTTTCAAATTTCTTATGTCGAATGTAATAGTACGGTGCCAATATATATTGATCTCAAACTTCAACTAAATATTGCTCTAAATAACAAATAAGTGCTTGCCAAAGTCCAAACCAAGAAACAAAAAGGAGATAAAGAACAATTAAAGGGGGCTTATAGCTATATATATAGTCTAACACAAAACTATACATACATATATATCATTATTAGTATATGTTTTACAAGACTTAAAACGTATATATATATATATATAAATATGTAGATAAGTGGCATCACCAATCTAAATCAGTCATCACTTTGTTTTTCTCTGATAAGCATAAACTTGACCAACAACTGCTTAATAACCCTTCCCTTTTCCTGCATTACATGAAGAAGAAAAAAATTAAAAATAATTCTTAATAAATATGTATGGGTGTTTCTTAATTTAAAACTCTTCTCTTTTCCTTTTCTCAGTGGGTGGGTGGATGGTTTGATGTTTCAATTAAGTAAAAAAAATATGCTAAAAAAATAAGATTCTGTAAAGTGATTGTCTATCTTAACAACTTCCCTAGTGACATACTTTCTTTTTCGGTCTGTTCAGAAAAAAAGGTCACATTTCTAAAGTGATTGTCTATCATGCTTTCTTTCTTTTTAAAACTTTGTGACACGTCAAACAGTGACATACGGATTGAGACGGAGGAAGTATTTTTCTTCCATGTAATCTGCCAAGTTTGCAAAGCTTCTAACAATGATAAGATGAAATTGTGTAACAGAACAAACTATCTTAGATCCAAAAGAAAAATTCAATTCTATGTTCTGTTTCTACTGTTTTGTATGGAAGCAGGATTTCCTACCTTCATCCAAGTAGTGACAAGAGAAACAAATTGTAGAGTAAATTTCTGTTGAACCAAAAAAACAAACAAAAAAGCTCAAGAAACTGTTATTCAATCCATTGGAAATTTCTCTTTAATCTTTAAACTAGGACAAACTTATGTCAAGAGCACTTCCATGCCCATTGAGTATAAGATCTCTTCGTTCTTAATTAAAGATTTTGGATTTGAATATTGAAAAACTCATACAGAGCATTTCCCTTTTAGAGCTCTATACGTGGCAAAAATTTGAATAAGACTTGTTAAAGAATGTCAAAAGTCTCACATTGGTAGTTAATGAAGGCTTGGACAATCCTCCTTCCTTGGAGCTAATTTTTGGGATGTGAGTTAATCCTAAGACCTAATTTTACAAGTCCGATCAGAAAATCTCAAATAATGGATGCATAAAAGCAGAGAAAGGAGCACTCCCATGAATCCAAGACAAGTCTTTAAGCACATTCATATGCTACATGTAGCACAACTAGTACTAAAAATCAGGGGCAAATCTAGGACTTTGGATGGTGAATCAGTAACTTTTGTATAGATCCAATATTTATATTAAAATATAGAAGAAATATATATCGAAAACCTAGCAAAGAAGTATCCTTCTAGTGCAACAACAGAAATGGAACCCAAAGTATTGTGCTTTTCTTGATGATGGTTCAACTCCCAACCAGAATGAAGCTTGGCTGAAACTAAGTGGAAGTCCGAACCGACTGATGTCCTCACAGACTTATAATAATTTTTACTTTTATAATCATTGATCTGTAAAAATTCATTAACTTCAAATTGTGGATCCGCCTCAAAATAAAGAAATGAAGATATGTACTACCTGTTGTTGTTGTTTCTGCTACTAGTACTGCTGCTATTTCTGCCACTGCTTCCAGTACTATTGCTGCTACTTGAACCAGAGAATCTCTTCTTCCACCACTCTTTTTCCAAATTCTTTGAAGAAACATTTTCACATTCTTCAAGTTTAGGAGAAACTCTAGTTGTATTTGCTGATGGATTCTTCTTTTTCGTTTTCTTTGATCTCAAAGAAACAGGGGAAACCATTTTGATAAATACCCCTCCATTCTCTATACTTCTACTTCTCATCATCATCTTCGCTTTCTTAATTTGTTCGTTCTTCTTAATATTCACTCTGTTCTGCATCACAGCTTGATTTTTCTCCCTGTTACTATTAATTAAGCATTCTTTTTGAGATTCAAAGGATTTTGTCTGCTCGACAAGATCCTTTAAAGAAAGCTCAAAACAAGATTCAGGCATGTTCTTGACCATTTCCATAAGTTCACATTGCCCTCTAGCTATAGCTTGAGTTCTAGAATTCGGCGAAAGTGATCGATAGTTTATGGGATGTACTGGACTTCTTGATGGACTGTTTTTCCATAAGGATGGTGAAGAAGCACCAGATTCATCATCATCTTCAATTTTTTGATCTCTAGATTGAATGTTTCCATGTTTCCGTGATACATGGAAATCAAAATTGTGAGGTTCCCAATTAGTGTCATCAGGATTATGAATATTGGGTATTTGTTTTCTTGGATTAAACATGATTGATTAGTGTTGGAGGAAGGAAATGGAAATGGAAATGTGTGTATGAAGAGAGTAATTAATTAAGGTGTGAAGAATTTGTTCATCAATTGTGTTTCGTCCATTTGTCACTTCCTTTTTAATGACAACAAAGTATTTATTGGTATGTGCCTGCCTGCATCTTTTTGTTTGTTAGGTCCTACTCCATCCATCCATCCTATTTAGTTCTCACCATTTTAGATTTCACATCCTTTAAATAACTAGAAAAATTTACCATTATTCTTTTATGTAGTATTCTTAAAGTCGAGTTTTCAATTAATGAACATGAATTAATTTCTTTTAATTAATTAATATGATCAATGAACATGAATTAATTACTTAGTTTTCTATGTTGGTCACATGCATACTTCCGAAGCTAATAACTCTCAAGCGTAAAATAGAAAGTATAGTTTCATTTATGTATTAATTTTATGAAATGACAAGTATTAAAGGAAATTTATTTTTAATAAGAAGGAAATTATATAGGAAGGAAGAGAGTAACTTTTTAAAATTATTTGAAACAAAAGAAGGAAAAAGAGAGGAGAGAGAAAGGAATGTGGAAAATTACCTCAAAAGAAAAGTTGTCCAATTAAAGTATAGACCGAAAGAATAATCTACATATATGAACCACAAAATGCTCCAAATGTATGATTTTTCCATCAATATTTATGAGAAAATGACAAAATGGTCCATTATATATGAAAAATATGCTTAAATTGGTCTCTTAAATGTACTTGCTATCTAAAATTTTCAAAGTAAGCAAATTAGTCTTTGTAAATTTTTTAACAAACTTTGGTTGTTAAATTATATGGAAAGTCTTGTTAAATCTCAGAAATGAAAATACCAATAACTGCAGCATACACACACGAAAAAAAAGTTAGTAGAAATTACACCTCCTAAAAATTGTACCACCCACTAGAAATAGATTAAAAAAGAGCCAAAATACTCACCTCAAATGTGAGTTCATATTAAAAAATAATAATCACAATTTCTGTTAAATCTATTAACCAGAATTTGTTGAATGTATACTTGATATGGAGATAAAGATGTTCAATTTGTCAAACTTAAGTCATCATTTCTGCAACTTTTAGAAATGTATTTGGACCAAAATGTGGCATATGAGAAATGAATATACTAGGTATAAGGAATAAGGTAAAAATGATCCTCATGGTGGACAAGATACGGAAAGGAAGGCTGAGATTCGAACATGTGCAAAGGATATGCATAAATATGCCCCAATGAAGAGGTGTGAGAGGTAGGGGTACGCCTAAAAAGTCTTGAAGGAAGGTGATTAGGCAAAACACATAATGCAACTTTAAGTTATCAAAGACATGACACTTGATAATAAATTGTGGTGGTCGAGAACCAGGGTGGAAGGCTAATAAGTTATTGAGTGTTTCTCCTTTCATCCAGAATATAAGTTTTATCTCTAGACCAACCTGTTGAAATTAGTTTCATACCTAGTATTAATAGATCTATTAGATACAATTTTTTTGTCTTTCAAAATAGAAATAAGCTCTGTATACACGCTTCTCTAGTCTAGACCCATATGTTGAAATTATAACTATTATTGTGTTTGGACTAAAATCACCCTAAGATGTACTTAAAAAGGGCCATTTTTGTCATTTTCTCCACTCTCTCATAGCAAAAAAATGTCGCATATATTCTAGAAACTTGACACTTTGTTAGTGGTGTAAATTGTGCTGGAGTAAATTTATTTGAATTTGAACATCAAGGTAGTTGTGGGTAGGACCTCCTTTTGTCCTGAATTTACTCATTTTTGTCCTTAATATGTGGAAATAATTGGTCTCCTTTTTCCTATGGCATTGAAAGAATCACTTGTCCATTCTCATATACCTCAAACGCATACGTATCTTTGAATAAACTAATACACCTCTTCATTGCTTAATGGACTAAGCTAGCTCTAAAAATCTACTAATTTTTATAATTGATTTTATAATAAGATATTATAAAGTGATTAGTACTATATATGTTACACTTTTAGTCTTTTTAAAAAATATTTAATCTTTTCATTAATAATATATTTTAATAGTTAAATGTCATGATGAGATATTTATTACCGTAGAGTCTTTTGTCTTTTTAAAATTCTGTTTCAATCAACTATATATCTTTATATAAAATCACATGGAGAGAGAATACACTATATTTCATAAAAGTCCATACAACAAAAATGAATAAACATAGCTTATAGGTACTGTGTTCGTTATGAAAAATGTTTTCCATATATGGTTTTAGGATAATTTTAAAAAAAAAATGAATTTATAAGAGAACAAATGCAACTTATTTAATTTATTTTGGTATGGGAGCATAATATATTATCCTAAAAATATTTTTAAATAATCAACAAAAAACCGATACCTAACACACCTTACGTGTAAAAATACATTAATACTATTACCAATAACTAGTGTCTCAAATACTGTATGCTTTTTTTCAAGAGCTATAATTGATTGCTTGCAAATATTTCTTTTCTTATTCAAATGATTTGATTTTTTTTTTGCGGCTTTGCTACGTCAATAAGTATGTGGCAGACATCATAAGGAGATCAAATAAGGTTTGCACCCAAGTATTTTTAAATAGGTGAGAATT